>PVIJ01005408.1:0-103961 GCA_004024925.1 Scalopus aquaticus
CTATTCACAATAGCAAAGGTATGGAAGCAACCCAGATGTCCAAAAATAGATGATTGGATCCAGAAGATGTGGTACACATACACAATGGAGTACTATTCAGCATGGAAAGAAGATAAACACATGCAATTTGCAGCGACATGGATGGAATTAGAGGGAATCATACTCAGTGAAATAAGCCAGAAAGAAAAAGAAAAATATCAAATGGTTTCACTTATAACAGGACTACAGGGAGGCCGGGTGGGAGAGAGACACTCAGCGGTGGGGGGTGGGGTGGGGGAGGGGAGGATAAGGGCACAAAATGGAAGAGAGGAGAATACAGGGGACCATGGAGATGGATCACGGGTGAATTGGTGGTGGGCTGCCCAAGGGGAATACAAAATGTAAAAGACATAAATAACAATTAAAAAAATAATCCTTGCAATTTTCTCTGATAGAAATAGAAAAGTTGATTCTAAAATTTATATGAAAATGCAAAGGACCTAACCAAAATATATTCAAAAAAGAAAACCTTTGAATGATGCACTCTAACTGAATTCATGCTTACTCTAAAGCCGCTATTGTGGTGCTGGCCTAAAGACAGACAAACAGATCAATGGAACAAAATAGAGAGTCCCTCTCTATACATTCAATTGCTTTTCAACTACGGTGCAAAGGAAATTTAATGAGGAAAGAACAGTCTTTTCAGCAAGTGATGCTGTGAACAGCTAGATAATCTTATGGGGGAAAAATTAACTTAGAACTTCCTACCTCATGGTTTACTTAAACATTAATTTGGGATGTATGGTTTACCAAAATGCAATTAAGTACAGTTAAAGCTTATATAGAGCTTCTAGAAGAACAGGTCAGATAATATTTTCATGACCTGGGAATAAGGAACAGTTTCTTAGACAAGATATAGAAAACATTGTTCATAAAAGAAAAAGATAAATGAATATCACCAAAATTTTAAAAATTCTCATCAAAAGATACCATTAAGAAAATAATCAAGCTACACACTGTGAAAAATAATCTGTAATACATAGAGCTGACAAAGGACACAAGACAAAAAAAATCAATAGGAAAATGGGCAAAAAAACTTCAATAGGCACTTTAGAGACACTTTAAGAAGAGCGACCAAGGGCTAATAAACACATTCAACATATGATGACGTTATTAGTCACCAAGGACATGGGAACTAAAACTGCAGTGAAATACCATTTCACACTCTCTAGAATGGCTAAAATAAAAATGATTGACAGCATAAAATGTTCACACAGATGTGGAACAACAGGAAACCTCACACATTACTGGTGGGAATATAAAATGGTAAAACCAATTTGGAAAACTTGAACAAATCCTTCTACTGTTAAGCATTTATCTTCCCTATGACCTGACAATTCCATTCTGGGATAATTATCCCAAATCCATGTAAGCATATGTCCACAAAAAAAAAAGACACACAGGCGAATGCTTATCGTAGACTAGCCACACAGTCAAAAACCAGGGGGCGGAGGACAAGAGCATGCACATAGCAACAGGAGAAAGGGCGAACTGGAATATTCATCACCAGTAAATAGAACTACTGATACAGGCAACAGCATGGATGGATCTCAAAAATGTTAAGTTGAACAAAAAAAGGCAGACATGAAAATCAGACACTCACTGTCGCTGACCCCCAGCAACCTACACGTGGGCTCAGCCAACCTAGAACTCTGTCCAGGACTTTAGATCCAGAGCCAGTGTTGCAAAGAAGCAAGAGACAGCTCCTGATTCATTCTGATGACAGCAGCTGTGGTATCCAGCGGACATTGCCGGTGGTTGGTGGTGATGTACCAGCACTCAGTGCCCAGCAGGAATGGCAGATGCTCCTAAGTGGTCTGTTCCTGTGGTGTGAACTTGGCTGGGACTCTGACCCCTGAGCTTCCCTCAGCCTCAGACCGTTTCCACACCTGGTTCTCCGGCCTTCCCGCTGCCTGATTCACTGCCAGGGAATTCCTCTTCTCCCTAGGTTAAGCAGAGTTGGTTTCTGTTGATTGCAACTAAGAACCCTTTCAGCACAATGCTTTGAATGTGGTAAGCATTCAACAAATATTTGCTGAATAAGTGTCTGGCTAAGTTTTCTCTTAACTTGAAAATACTCAGTGAGGAGGCCCGTGCTTTTCCGCCATGCTGGTCATGGTCTAATGGCAAGTAACTCTCTCATTAATTGATCGCTTTCCTTGCAGTTTTTGAAGGGCAGAGAAACACGGCCAGCAGCTGAAGTACTGTCATCCTAATCTAACAGGAATAAACATATTGACTCATGGGTGTAGTCAGTTTCCTTCTACAAATGGCATATGGGAATCATTATTCATGGGGAGGGACTCTTCTCTGGATCCTCTGGTATTTAACAATGTTCCAGATCAACCCACCCACCGATTCCCATATTTTAAACAGTAGTTATAGAAAACCAGGAGCTCCTGATTTTAAAATATGGATCCACAATGAACACAAGGATACCTTTTCTCTTTGCAACCACAATAAAGAGATTACAATTCACATTTCAAAACTTTGCAAGGGAATTTGATTCCCCCCTCGCCTCCAGTGTTTTCAAATGAAAAGTAACTGCTGTCTTTGAAGAGACTTAAAGAAATTATTGAAACAGCTGGAGTCTAAATCTGCTTTGGCAAAGACAAAAAATATGTGGAATTATCCTACACTGTTCTATTTTACATTTTATTGATTTTGAGCTGCGTGAGGGGCCATCTGCTGGGACTCCTGAAAAGTCCCAACTTTGTGTTTGCACATAGCTCCAGACCCAGGCCAGCACCTCAGCTGCAGCGCGAGTCCAGTCCAGAGGGTGTATGGTCAGTTGGAGCACTGGATGATAAAAAATAGAGATTCCAGCAGATGGACAAATAAGTTAACTTTACAGGGATCACTGCAGTTGATGCTTAATCCCATCAGTTTCTCCTAATTTATTCTCACAATGCACGCCTTCTGTCCATTCCCTTGTAGTCTTTTTTTTAAGATTTATTTATTTATGCATACAAGCTGGGGTATAGGCCAGAGGCGGGGGGAGGCGAGAGGGTTCACCAGAGACAGAGTGGGGAGCAGAACAGGCAGATTGACTGAAGTACACCGCTGAGGGGAGCAGCGGGCGAGGCAGGAGAGGTCTGCCGCACTATGTAGGAATCTCCCCAGCTGGGCATCAAACTCTCGTTGCTGCTGCTGACAGCTCCACAGTGCAGCGCTTACCCACTGCACCACTGGGGAGGCCCCATTCCCTTGTAGTCTTTGCCAACACTTCTCAAACTGGAATACAGGCACTGGTCACCTGGGATCTTGTTGTAATGCAGATTGTGACTGGGCAGGTATGTGGTGGCGGCTAAGCTTGTGACAAGTCCCCAGGTGACGCATGCGCTGCTGGTCTTGGACCACACTTGGAGTAGCCAGGGTCGGCACACCATGATGTGTCTGACCTGGGTGTCTACAGTAGCTTTCTAACTGGTTTCCTGCCTCCAGTGTTGATCTTATTTTCAACTGATTCTTCACAGAGAAGATAGAAATGACCGGTTTAGAAGCTAATATATTCCAGCCACAGCTTTATTATCTCTAATGCTCCCAATAACCCTGCCAGAGAAGTGGTGTTAACCCAGTTGCACACGTGAAATGACCAAGGCTAAATCATTTGCCAAAATTTGCTCAGGCAGAGGATAGAACAGAAGGGCCTGGCGCCTGGGTCTGACTTACTGCAAAGCCTGTGCCACTTTGGCTACATTTCATGGTATATCCTTATAGTTAAAAAAAAAAGCTGAAAAGGTCATGGCATACAGTTTAAAACTTTGGAAGTACAAGAAATCCCAAGGAAATACCATGGTCTCCTAAACAGAACAGAAACTTCATGTTCTGAATGAGAAGTGACAGGTGATGTTTACTTTCCCACAGCTGCAATAACAAATAAGCATCAACTTGGTGGTTTAGAAAAAGCAAAGTTTATTCTCTCATCATGCTGAAAGCCTGATATCAAGATGCCAGTCAGGCTCAAAATCTCAGGGAAGAATCCCTCCTTGCTTCCTCCAGCTTTCTGATGGCTTCAGACTTTCCTTGGCTTGTGGCTACATAACTCATGTCTGCCTCCATTTTCACATGGCTTTCTCCTCCATGTATCTGTGTCTTCTTAGTTGTCTTATACACAGACACTTGTCATTAGATTGAGGGTCTACCTGGGTGACACAAGATGATTTCATCTTGACAGCCTTCATTCATAGAAACAGAATACTTATGGAATAGACAAAGTGGGACCAAAATGTACAATTGGGGTTATGGACCTTGTGAGAGGCCAGAGAAAGGATGGAAGTAAAGCTCAAGGGAGAGAACTGTGAGTAGATAGGGGAGCAGGGGGTACAGGGTGCATACTCCTTACCCCCTTGTTCTGCTCACATTTCCTATCAGTAACTGGAATAAAGATTAGGGGCAAATGCATTTGCAGAGAGCATACTACTTGGAAGGGATGGTTTAACACCTTGCATGACAGAATCAGATTTCGAAAAGATCCAGAAAGAAATCTGACTTTCTGGTTGGGTCAAGATGGAAGAGTATTTCATAGAACTAAAAAACCCTGCACATAACAGAGTGAAGAAACATGAAAATTCTAAAAGCTGGAAAGAATAAGGCCTATTTGGCTAGGAACCTTAGGACTTCAGGAACAATATGGCAGGGAGTTCTCTGGGTTTCGCTTTTGCCTTCCATAGAGCTAGAAGAGGGTGGTGCTAGAGAAGCACCTAGAACCATCAGCAGGCACAGACCAAAAAAAGCTCCAAAGGACCAGAAAAAGGGTTGCTTAACAGAACAGAAAAACCTTTTTATCATTATTATTATTATTAGTTTTTTTAAATTTATACATACAAGCTGGGGCACAGGCCAGAGGCATGGGGCAGCGAGAGGGCTCACCAGAGACAGAGCGGGGAGCAGAACAGGCAGATCAGTACACACTGCTGAGGGGAGCAGCGGGCGAGGCAGGAGAGGTCTGCCGCACCATGCAGGATTCTCCTCGGCCGGGCGTCGAACTCGCGTCGCCGCTACCGACAGCTCCACAGCGCAGCACCCAACCGCTGCGCCACTGGGGAGGCCCCAGAAAAACCTTTTTAACAATATGCATCCTGCTCCAGCTGAACGCCAGCCTGCAGGTCAGTCCCTTCACCAAAACCACCATCTTGATTATCACAGCTAAACAGCAAGTCTTATATTGGATAGATTGTTTCCTCTCCCATTCGTCCTCTGCAAGATTGTCTTAAGCTATTCTAGGTTCTTGTCTTTCCATTTTCATTTTAGAATAATCTTGACTATGTCTCCAAAACTTTTTTTGGAACGTTGATAGGGATTATGCTAAACCTGTGGATCATGTTGGGGGAGAACTGACATCTTTACTATGTCGAGTCTTCCAATCCAAGAATGTGGTGCATTTTTCCATTTAAGTCGTCTCTGATTGCTTTCATCAGCATTTTGGCATCTTCAGCATACAGGTCCTGTACAGTTTTGTTAGATTTATGTCTAAGTGTTTTATTTTCTTGGCAACAATTATAAATGGTGCTGTTTTAAAATTTCATTTTCTACATATTCCTTGGTGGTATATAGAAATGTCATAGATTTCTGTATGTTGATCTTATAGCCTATAGCCTTGATGAACTCACTTATTGGTTTTAGAAGATTTTGAAGATTCCTTGGGGTTTTCTATATAAAAAACAGGCCTTATGCAACATAAGAACAATTTTATTTCTATAAAAAATTTTTTGAAGTAACTGATGTATAACATTATGTAGTTTCAGGTGCACAGCATGATAGTTCAACATCTGTATATGCTACATTATGATCTGCACCAAAAGTAGTCTAGTTCCATCCACGCTGTTTTGTACTTCCCTCTTCTAGCAACCATCGTTCTGTTCTCATACTCTAAGGGTTTGTTTTATGTATTAATTTGCTTTGCTTCTTTATTTTCGGCATACAAGTAGATGGCTTTCTTTACTGGTATGCTTAGAGTCCTTTGTCATTTTCTTTCATGTATTTATTATAAGTTTTTGCTTTGTGGTTATGGTGAGGTTCAAATATAACTTTCTGTCTGTGTGATGTTCTGTTTTGGCTTGCTAACTGCTTACATTTGAACAAATCCAAAATGTTACATTTTTGCTTGGTCGTTTCCCCATTTTCTATTTTTGATGTCTCATTTTACATCTTTATCTTTGTGTCCTTGAATTAATTCTGGTGGCTTTAGTTAATATTGCTACTCTTGTCTTTTAATCTTCTTAATTCCTTTATAAGTGGTTGATACACTACTTTTACCATATATTTACTTTTTTCAGTGAAATTTCTTTCTTATATATGCTTTATTAATGTTAGCATTATTTCCTTTCAGTTTAGAGAGATCCCTTTAGAATTTCTTGCAAGGTTAGTTTAATGGTAATGCATTCCTTTAGATTTTGCTTGTTTGGAACAACCAATTCTGAATCATAACTGCCAGATACAGAATTCTTGGTTGGAAGTTTTTTCTTTTCAACACTTTGAGTATGTCTTGCCACTCTCTTCTTTCCTGTATTGTTTCTGTTGAAAAGTCTGCTGATAGCCCTATAGTTTTTCCCTTGCATGTGGCACGCTGTTTTTCTCTTGCTGCTTTTAAGATAGTCTCTTCAACTTTAGACATTTTTGTTATAACGTGTCTTGCTGGGGATCTCTTTGGGTTTCTCTTATTTTGGAACACTTTGGGATTCCTGTTGCTCTATTCATTTTCCTATTTTCAGTTTCATTAATATCTTTATTATTTTCCTCCTAATGCTTATTTTTGGATTTATTTTCCTCCTTTTTTAGTTTCTTAAATGGACACTTGTATTGGTTTGAAACATTTCTTTTCTAATGTATACATTGAGTGCTGTAAACATTCCTTCAGGATGACTGAAGTTGTGTCTCACAGATTTTTAATATGTTGTACTTTCATTACTACTTTGTGAAATGTATTATTTTATTTCCCTTGAGCTTCCTTCTTTGGACCATGAATTATTTAGAATGTGTTACTTGGTTTCCAGGTGTTTGGAGATTTTTCTGTTATCTCTGTGTTGGTTTCTAGTTTGATTCCATTATGGCTGTAGAACATACTCTGCATGATTTGAATTCTTTTAGATTTGTTGAGGTTTGTTCTATGGCCAGAAATAGTTTATCTTGGTGAATATCCCATGGGTGCTTGAAAAGAATACACATTCTGCTGTTATTGGGTGGAGTGTTTTATATATGCTGATTAGATACTGTTGGTTAATGGTGTTGTGGAGTTCTTCTATATTCTTGCTGAGTTTGGTCTAATCGTTCTATCAAATGCTAAAAGTAAGGTGGTGAAGTCCCCAATTATAATTGTCCATTTTCTATTTCTCTTTTCAGCTCTATCAGGTTTGGCTTTATGTACGTTGCAGCTCTGTTTTTTGATGAATACATATTTAAGATCACCGTGTCTTCTTTATATATATATATATATATATATATATATATATATATATATATTATTGTTATTTATGTCTTTTACATTTTGTATTCCCCTTGGGTAACCCACCACCAATTCACCCGTGATCCATCTCCGTGGTCCCTTGTGTCCTTTTCCACTCCATTTTGTGCCCTTATCCTCCCCTCCCCCCGCCACTCCCCCCCACTTGCTGAGTGTCTCTCTCCTATTTGGTTTCCTTATAGTCCTGTTATAAGTGAAACCATTCGATATTTTTCTCTTTCTTTCTGGCTTATTTCACTGAGTATGATCCCCCCTAATTCCATCCATGTCACTGTGTCTTCTTGATGGACTGGTCTTTTTAACATTATGTAATTTCTTCCTTTCACCTGTTTCTTTGGTCTGAAGTTTATTGTATATCATATCAAAAAAGCCACTCTTACTTTTTTTTAATTAATGAGGGCATCATATAACTTTTTTTATCCTTTTACTTTCCATCTACATATGGTGTTACATTTGAGGTGAATTTCTTACAGAGCACATATAGTTGGGCTATACTTTTTAATTCACTATGCCATTCCCCTTATTTTAATCAGCATTTTTATACTATTTACACTTACTATAATTGTTAACATGTTAGGATTTAAGTCTGTCATTTTGTTATTCATTGTTTTTATTGTTTTTGTTTTCTTGTTTTCCTGTGGATCACTTAAACATTTTTTAGAATTACATTTTTATTCATCTGTGTCTGAAAAATGAGGAAGATAAAGAGTTATACCAACATTCTGTTTTTGATAATATATGTATTCTCTAAGATGATACAGGCTTTATCTACCATGCTCCTAGTTTCCTTTTGAGTTTTCCCTGGCAGAATTTGTAAATTTCATATTCTAACAACAGTATGTCCAACCCAATGTAGGATTTTTCTATCATGATCTTCAAAATTCAGTCACTGAATGACCACGGACTAGATAATGCTCAGAGGCTTCCACTGCATATGCCTCATTCTAGATGTGAAGAAACAAAAATTGGCATCCAGGAGGAGGAAGGTGGAATCTCAAAGGTAAGGTGAAAGAAAATATGCTAATACTTATGTTCAATCCTTTCTATCAGTTTGCAATCTCTTTAAAAAGCAATCTGTAGGATGCCTGTAAAGGTAAAGCATCAAATGCTTTTTTACTAGCAATGGACTAGAAATAGAAGGTAAGGTCATTGCAATCTCCCCAAGGTGCCTCTGTAAATGTAACTATCAACCCCAAGTTTATATCAACCCCCAAATTCTCTTTTTGGAGGAAAGATACCAGTTCCAAGGCTCTATACACTGTCCAGTCCATTTATGGAGCTACCCATTGCAAAAACTTACTGTTGTCAGGTGCTGTAGAAAACACCTTAAAATCCTTTTTAAAAATCCTCTTCAACCACATTCTCCTTATCCCTTCAAAACTAAAGTCCAGCTCTGTGGAAAACCCACTCAATCTTTATGCTCACAATAAAGTGATTTTGCTTTAACTGTGTTTAATTTAGTAAAGTTGACATCAAATATGAAGAATTATGCCAGTGTTGGTCAATCTGACCCTGTTCCGAATACAGTGCTTATTTTATGATACTGCTGCAAAAATATTGTCACAAATATTTATGACTATAAAATACATAAAGTTATTAAAACATTCTCGTGCTAGAGAAGTACAAAAATGCATAAACAAATAAAACTAGAAGCGAGCATATTTCATTTGCTTAAATAATACTAAGAAGCCATTGAAGCAAAGCTTCGAATGGACTGGCAGGCAGCAGGGAGATAATTTCAGTGGTGATATGACATGATAAATTGCCTCTGCTGTACACAATTTTCACTCCAGAAAATAATTCATCTCCTATTCCCATCACATTGTTCTTTCCCACTGATGCATATGTCAGTTCCATCATCTCGAGTCTGAGTGGTACCAAGTTTGTTCTTTGTGGCTGTAGCTCCAGCAATGCAAAAACATGAAAAAAAAAAAACCTTACAAAAGATAGCCTGCATTTGGACAGCTTCTAAAATGTAAATGACATTATTTGGGTCTCATTTACATCTTTACATTGAGGGTTCAGTGATACCCACAGAAAAATACTCTTAAAGCAACAAGGCACCTTGAGAGGAAGGAAGAGCAACTCTGCACTATGACCTCAAGGAAGCTTGACTTGGAGTTTTAACACTTACCAGACATATGAGTCTGGGCAATACATTTAATTGTCAGTTTCCTCATCTGAAAAATACAGATAATGCAACTTCTTTGGGTTGTTATAAAAACTAGGTGATGTCAACCGAGAATGTAAGGTATCTACCATAGATTTTGTGTTATTAATTGGTACCTGATATTATTATCGAGCACCTATTTGCCAAGCATTGTTCTAGATGCTGGAAATACAACAGTGAATAAAGAAACAAAAATCTCTTCACTGTTAGATCTTAAATCTAGTGAGGGGAAACAAATAATAAACACATAAATAAGGAAATCATGCAGCTTGTCAGAAGGTGATAGTAGCTATAAAAAAAAAATAGCCAGAGCAGAATAGAGTGTTGAGATTGCACCTTTTGATGGGGTGATTGCCTGAGATGGTGGCATGTAAGCAAAGACCTGAAGGAAGTTAATAAGTAAGCCATGGGCCATGTGCCATGAGGATATCCAAGGAAGTATTCTGGCAGATTGAATAGCAACTCAAAAACAGAGCCCATGAAAAGAAGCATGCTTTGGGTGTCCAGAAGAGCAGGGAGGCCAGTGTGGAGTGGTGTGAATTCTGGGGAGAGTAGTAGGAAACAAGGTCAGAAAAATAATGGGGGCCAGATCAAGTAAGGGCTAGTGGTGCCTGGCCTATAACAGGTGTTATAAATGGAATAAGTATTATTATATGATGTCATTATTATCACATAATATTATGTGATAAGGTCAAAAATTACTGATATGTAATATTATGTAAATATTTAAAGACTTACCCTTTCCTGGGTTGGAAACTATAGAAAGAAAATGGGTGGTAGTAGGGAGATTATTGAAATAACCAGGTGAGTCACTTGGGTAAGAGTAATGGCAGTAGAGGTTGTGAGACACAGTCAGATTCTGGCTATATTTTGAAGTCAGAGTGAACACAATCTCTTGATTTAGTAAATGTTAGTGAAAAAGAGAAGTCAAAGATGACTGGAAGATTTTGTGCTTAAGCAACTGGCAGGAAGGGATTGTTGTAATCTGCGACAAAAATTGGATTGGTGGAGCATATTCTAGAAGATGAGCAGCTTGTTTTGAGCATGTTAAATTGGATGTCTATTAGCTATCCATGTGGGTAGTTAGACAGTTGTATACCCAAGTCTAGAACTCAAAGGAGAAGTTCATGTTGGTGTTATCAGTATTTGGATTGTACATAAAGCCCTGTAACTAGGTAAGATTACCAAACAGTAAGGATAGATAAAGAAGAAGAGGACCCTAACCCTGGGGCACTCCAATGTCAAGAAGTCAGGGACAACAGGATGTGGTTTGCTGGGGTGGTGGCCTCAGCAAAAGTGGTTGTTGTTGGGAGGAAGGAGACAAGCGCAACTCTGGAGGGAATTCAAGCAGGTCCTCTTCAAACAATTCTTCTCCGACCATCCTGGTCAAATGAGGCCCCCTGACACCTTCCTCTCCCCCTTCCCATCCCCGTGCATTCCATTGTTCTGGTTTGTTTTCTTTAATACACTCATCACTGTCTGAAAATATATTATTTAGTTATGCTTTTCTTTAGTGTCTGTCTTTTCCAGTAGAATGCAAACTGTGAATTTGTCTTCTCCGATGTTTGACATCAGGGCCTGTACAGTGTACTTGAGAGTAAGTTCAAAAATTATGAAAAAAGAAGAATGAGTTTTATGACTGTGCTGCCTCCTCAGTGTATAGGATTCTCGCGAAGCCTTCGGAAAGTTGGGTGAGCAGAGTGCATGTAGGGAAGGATGATCCTGTATCAACTGGGGATGGGAGACCCTGTGAAGGGGGCATTCATGAAGCGTGGAGCACCTTGTTATGAGTCTTCAATTTCCATCAAGTGTGGTAATACGTTTTCCTCCAGGAGAGTGTTAGGCAATACATATTGAACAACTATGAAGTTCACCCAAGTGACTTCCCCGGCATCACCCATTGAGAATTTAATCTTAGTTTCCAGCCAAACAACACAAAGCCGTGGAGAAGTGCAATCCTGGGCTCTGTTCCAACCTACAAAATGTTGCCTTCCCTCTGGGGCCCTATCTCCACCTTTTCACATCCCATTCTTTTCTCCACTGGCTCCAGTACAGCTGCCACACCCCCTCACCTCTACTGAAATAGCTCTTGTCGAGGAGACCCGTGACCTTCCTGCACTCAATTCAACAGTCATTCCATTCTTCTCACCTCAGTGCTCAGCAGCAGCAGCATTAAACACGTCAACAACTCCCTCCTCTATGTAACACTTTCTTCTTTCAACTGCTGTGAAGATATCTTGGGGTTCCCTCATCTCATTAGCTGTTCCTCCTCCTCCTTCTTCTCCTCTGTCTGACCTCTAACACGTAGTGATTAGGGCCTTGGGTTGACTGTCCCTTTTTCTCTGCTTTCGGTCTCTTTCTGCCTCTTTCCCTTGCCATCGCCTCGCCACTCCCATGGCCTCAATTCTTAGGACTGCAAGTCCTTTCTATTTACTGGCAGCTCTGCCTAAGTCAGAACTCCTCTCTGAGCTCTGGGCTCCAGTATTTCCATCTGCCTACTAGACATCTCTTCAGACTCGAACTATGCAGAATGGAGTTATTCATCTTGCCCCAACTCATCACCGCATTCAGTTCTCTGTCTCCTTTGTCCTTTCCAATGGTACCAGTACACGTCCAGTTATTCGGGCCACGAACCTAGGAGACATCTTTGAATCCTCTCCTCCTTCACTCATCTCTATTACAAATCCTTCCTCAAACCCTGTCAGTCTGACCTTCTAAATAGCTCATGAATCTACTCATTGATCTTCATCTCCATCCACCATCTTGATCCAAGTCAACATTCTCTTTCACCGAGGTGACTGGACTCATCTCCTAACTCATCTTCCTGTCTCCACTCCCACGTCCCTACAGTCTACTCATCCCAGAGGTTATGTCTCTTCCCCACTTAAACTGTTTATTGATTCAACCATCACAGTAAGAATCCCAAATCTATAACATGCCCACGTCTGCCTCTCCAATCTCCCTCCCTCCCCACCATAACTCCTTTCTTCCTCTTTCTCAAATTCTGCAAACTTTGCTCGGTCCCTCAGATATGCTGTGAGTACTGCCCCTTGACAGATGCTGTCTCCTCTACTCCTTCCCTCACCTTCACCCTGCTGACCTGGCTAACTTCTACTCGCCATTCATGCCACAGCTTAAATGCCACTTTCTGTAGGAAGCTATGCTCATCCTCAAGCCCAGCCTTTTGGGCCCTCGCTCTGTTTCCAGAGCTCTTCACATGCTCTTCCTGTTATAGCGTTGGTCTAACTGCATTATAACTGTTTATCTATTTCCTGTATCTCCATCTAGACTATAAGCTCTGAAGGGCAGGGACTCTTCTGTTTTGCTTGCCTCTGTATACCAAGTGTGTAGCTCACAGTAGTCTCTTTGTGTCAACTAATCTTTATTCCCAGAATATTCTTCACCCTCATCATTAAAAGTCTGGTTACTCATCCTTCAAATCAGGTTAAAGGTCATCTCAGGGATGTTGTCTCTGACCACCTTATCTCAACTAGCCACCCTGTCACTTTATCACAGCACCCGATTTTCATTATTTTGGGGAACACTTGTAACTCTTGGGTATTTTTCTTGCTTGTGTGTTTCTTCTTTGTCTATTTATTGCCTATCTTCCCCAGCAGGAATGGAACCGGGTTCTAATCCTGTTTTGCCCAATATCATAACTCAGTACCTAGGGTTAAAGCTTGACACATGGTAGGATGAGTGTTGATGAGCTGAATGAATGAACCTACGAATGAATGTAACTTTCAAAAAGAGCAGCAGTCTTCAAGTGGAAGCAGTAACCTGAGGAGTCTGCCAGGTCTTAGCTGGGTCATCAGTCGTTCCCTGAGGGTCGTGGCCTGCCGGCTTCCAGCAGGAAGTGCCTCTGGCACTCATGAAAGGAGGACATTGGGGAAAATTCTTTCCATTTTTAATTTTCAAAGGGAGTAAACCCTTGATATGGAGAGAAGAACAAATAGCTCCCCACGGCAGGCTGAAGAACGGGGCTAGCAGAGGTTGTTTCCCAGAATTCTTTGGTGGGTGCTGGAGACTGGTGAATCAGTGACAGGAAAGGCCTGTGACACAGCTATCGTACGAACGCTCATAAAAACTGGCATGCCACCGGCTCGTGACAAGACCCAGGCCGGCACTGAGCTGTCTGGGTGTCTCATGGTCCTTTTGAACGGTCTCAGCTTCTTTGAGGGCAGTGAAGAGGAATATTGGCTAACAGTCCCTGGGTTCCATCGCCGCCCTCCCTCTAACGGTCTTCGTCCATCCACCTCCCCACTTCCTATCGCTCCCCCTTGACTCCCCCCAGGCCACCAATGGCCAGAACAGAAAGTCATCATTCCTCCTACAGAAGTTCTGCCCGCGGGAATGTGTCCAAGCTCTAAATCAAGCTCTTCACTCCGGTGAATACTAAGAAGAGAACCTAATGGAGCCCTTGCCAGCATAACTTCTCTGCTCGGCCTCAAAATCAAGGTTCTGAACTTTCCAACAAACATTTCAGAAGCCATCCCCTTTCTTTTGCTTTTAAACTGCCAACTGCAGTGCCCTCTCACAAAGAGCCTCTCCTCCACTCTCCCTTTGGCGAGCCATGCCAGCTTGGACATCTCCCAAGGACCAGATTTTTTTATGCCAGACTTTTGATGAACAAACACAAGTTCCCTCAAATGCTGCCCGACTGATGGAAGTGTGGTGGGATCTGACCCTTAGGGGCTTCACGCCTGAAGGCTGCGTGATGGTTCGGTACTACCAGAATAGACACTGAACTCAAAATAGAAAAGCAAATGCCCTCAAGCCCCATTTGCTTTCAAGGTCACATATCTCTGGTCCAAGAGACAAACCCTGTGAGGTGCTGCTTGAACAACAGAAGACACAATTCCTGCCTTTGGAAGAGGCAGGTGGGGCCAGCTCACCATATGTGCCAAGGTCAAGTCTGCTCACAAAGGTGCATATGGTGGGACGCCGCTATCTCTGGTGAGTGGTCTCAGGGTGCTCAGGCCTTGGAGTCCTGGCCTCGCCCAGCATCCCACAACACAAAACTCACGTCTCCATAACATCAGAACCAGGCCCTTCTCAGCCAGGCCTGTAGACATCAGCTCAAGTTTAAGTTCTGGTTGTGGGGAGCCAGAAAATCTCCAAAGAGCAAAGGAGCCTCCCAACCAAAATCACCCTCTAATCGATTCTTTAAATAAGAGTGGACTGGAAAGCGCCAGCCCCCCTGCCCCGGGCTGAGGTGGGGTGCCAGCCCAGCAGCACTGGGGAGGATTTACACTTGGGGATCCAGGCCTAATCCTCCCCCTCCTTACTCCTCGGCTGCATCACCGCCCCTGCTGCCAGCACTGTGACTTCGATGGGAAGCATCCACACAAACAAGGGCCTCAGCAACTGCCCCAGAGTTCGGCCTGGCACTGGCAGAGCAGAAATCAATGAAGCAACTCTAAACCCGTGGAATGTAGACATTTTGTGGGGGATGCAGTGGGTCTTGGGGAGAAAAAGAGAAAGGACACACAAAAAAGGCGGCAGCTTGTATAGCTGGTTATCTTTTCGCTTCAGGCTGCCCACACACTATCCCTACTCGCAGAGTGCACTTAAGGAAAATGAGAAAGCAGAAACGTGGAACCATAAGTAAGCACTCATGGTTCACAGAAACCACCGAACTCTAGGCCCCCCTCCGCCCCAGCGCCACCAGAACTCTCAGCGGTCCAGGAGACAAAGAGGGACCACGAAACACTGAGAGTCCCCAAGCTCCAGACCGCCCACAGCAGCCCGCTTCCCAGCTCCTAGGGGACCCTCCCCTGCAACCTGGCTGTGAGAACGGAGCTGTTTCTAATCAGATGGGTGCAGTGCACCAGGCTGGAGCGGGACGCGCCGCGAGCAGCTGTGGAGGCACCCGAGGGCAGGCCAGATGGCAGCGGTGTTTGTAGAGCCCAGTCTGGGGGTGGGGCGGAAGGAAGTGACACACCCAGTGTTTCTTTCATTCCGTGAGAAATCAAATGCCCCCAATGCTAAGACATGCCCCCCCATCCCAAAAGATATTTTCAAAATATAACCTTGACCCCCAACTCCTGCAACGAGGTGAACTTGCCTCTGGAGAAGTCACAGGGACTGATGCTCAGAATCTGCCGCTGATCTGGGGATGAGCTCAGCGCTAGAGCGAAGGTTTTCTAAACCGGCCAACATTTGAGCGGTGCCAAAGAAGCAGGTGTGCCACCAAGGCGCGCGGCTTTGGGTCCGAAAAGGAGAAGAGGATTTTCCCAGGCAGCCGTAGCCCGGCCCCAGGGTGGCCGGCACGCTGGCGGCGCAGAAGCAAGTGTGTGAACGCCTCAGGGAGTTTCCTGGGAGGGCAGCCTCACTTAATAAATGTAACACTTCTGAGGTCATTTCATAAATATGAAAGCTCTGATACGCCTGTTCAAAATCCATCCCTACTTTTTTTTCTGTGCCGGGTGTGCGGGAGGAGAAAGGAATGGGGCTGCCACTACATTCAGATGTTTCTGGGGTGTGGAGGGGCGAAGGTTTCACCACAGGCCTTGGCACACTTTTCTGGTGAGGGCCGGAGAGTGGGTATTCCAGCCTCTGGGGCCGCCTGGGCTCTGTCGCCGCGGCTCAGCCCTGCCTCCGTGCGAAAGCAGCCGCACACAGTGTGCAACCAAGGAACATGGCTGCCTGCCAATAAAACTTTATTTGCGAAAACAGCCCGGACTGAATTTGCTGTGTGGGCTGCATCTGGTCTGCTGGGCCTGTGCGACCCCTGCTCTCGGCAAAGCCAACACTCATTTGCAGACGCCCAGGGCCACTTGCTGGCCTCGTTTCTCTTCAGCGGTTCTCAGTGTTATCCCATGACGTCATTCTGAAGTGCAATGGGTCATTGACAGGGTCACATTACTCAGAGAAAAACAGGATGTTTGACACCTAAAATATTCAGAACAAGGCCAGAGCTCATCGCTGCAAAAATGCTCTTACATAATGGGAAGCAACAGGCGGCCGCTTGGGACAGCCACTCTGGGGAGGATGGCAGGCCCGCTGCGCCCCAGGGCACATCTCCGCTTGCAGCTGTCACTCCAGTGGACAGATGACTTCATTTCAGCTCCCCCCCCAAATAATGGGGCAATAATCTCTCACTTGGGAGAAATACCATATGGTAGATGCTTTGAAAAGTTGTAAGAAAAGTATAAAGTACTTCGGGAGAAAAGCTACTTCCAAAGGCATGAAATTTGTCTCAAAAAGGATCAGGCAGTTTCTTTGAAATATCATCGCATCCTAGAAAGTTGGGTCTCAACCAGAGGGATTAGGTAACAAGAGGGGCATTACCGAGGCAGATCAACAGCGAGATCTGTATCTTGTGTTTACATACCTTTGGCGCGGCTCAAATCCGCAACACTTATTGGCAAAGCCTCTTGTGACCTGCTCCTGCTGAAATCCCCAACCTGCGCCCCCGCCACACTCTGCCTGGTGCTCCAGGCTCAAAAGTAACAGAGCAGAACCACTTCTGGTTGCCTCCTGCCAGCCCTCCAGGCCAGGGGCATGTGGCTTCATGCTTCCTGGCCTTTGTTCTGGAACACCCTGCTAGCCCTTCAAAATTCAGTTTCTTTGAGTGTTCCTTGATCCTCCCAAAGGTATTCAGCACCCCCTTTTCTATGCTGCCTCATGATCTTGTAGGTGTCTCTCATGCTGTACATACCACACTATTGAGTCATTTATTTGCTCATAGGATGAATTTCCTCCATTACGGTGGGAATTCCTTGCTGTCTGATTCTTTCTGGGTCTCCAAGAGCCCAGAGTTCACTCCTTATGGAAAGAACTCCATTAACATGTGTCGGGTACACATGTATAACCTGTGTGGGATAACATAATGGGGGTGCCTGCCTTACCCAGCTGTTCTCTATTTTCCAGGGCTACCCTAAGTCAAGGTCCAGGTCCAGGTCTCCGGACCTCAAACATCGAAGCTTTGGCTTCCTCAGCAGGAGGCTCCAGTCAACTGAGTCCCCAGCACGTGTCTTTCATGAACTTTCTTAACTAAACACTTAGACACCAAGACTTCCAGGCCAGTTGCAGACAGACCTCATTGTTCTAGAACTTTGATCTAGCATTGTGCATCGTAGACATTGCATTTCTTTTTTAACAAGACCCTTCACCACCAAAAAGCTTACAGCTCACTGGAGGTGCAGATGATGCTTAGCAGTTTTTACCAATGAAGTATTTTTTTTAAAGATTTATTTATTTAAACATACAAGTTAGGGTACAGGCCAGAGGTGTGGGGCGGCGAGAGGGTTCACCAGAGACAGAGCGGGGAGCAGAACAGGCAGATCAGAAATACACTGCTGAGGGGAGCAGCGGGCGAGGCAGGATAGGTCTGCCGCACCATGTGGGATTCTCCCCGGCCGGGCGTCGAACTCGCATCGCCGCTGCCGACAGCTCCACAGCGCAGCGCTCAACCGCTGCGCCACCGGGGAGGCCCAATGAAGTATTTTTAATTAAGGTCTCTACGTTGTACTTCAGACTATGTTATTTCATTGTAGACTACTACAGCAGAGTGGAAATAGGACTTGTTTTTCAGCATTATTTGCTTTTTTCTTTCTTTTCAAGTTATTTCTTTATTTACTTACTTACAACTTTGCTAATTTTTGGACAGTATTTGATTTCTCCCCTTCAGTATAGTCTCTGCAGATCTCCCACCACCACCGCACCCGTGCACCATCACCAAGTCCCTTGTACTCTTCCCTCCCCTGTTTTGACCCCTGCTCTCCCCCCTCCCCTACTTTATGCCTCAGGTCTATGGCCAGCTTGCCAGTTTTCCTTTTTTTTGGCCCCCACACTTAGTTTGGTTTCTCTGTAATCCACATACAAGTGAAACCATCAGATATCTATCTTTTTTCTTCTGACTTATTTCGCTTAGCATAATTCTTTCCAGCTTTATCCATGTTGCTGCAAATGGCATGAGATTATCTTTTTATTGCTGCATAGTATTCCATTGTGTATATATACCAATGCATATACGTGATCCATTCCCCATAAACAGAACTTTTATGTGCACCAGGAAACCAAAGAATCCAAGGGACTCACCTTATTGTGACATTTTGGTATTGTGGTCTGGACCCAACCTGAAATACCTGTGAGGTGTGCCTGGCCTGAGTGTCCCCGCCAACTCCTTCATGCAAGGCTTGTCTTGGCCTCCCCATAAATCTGAGTTGCCACAACTTTCTTTTGCTTTCTAGCATACACCATAATCGGTGATGATTTGTAATATTTCTCTAGCTGGTGATCATCTGCCTCTCCCACTGAAGGGTCAGCTCTGTGACTTCAGGTCTATCTCGTTGTAGCCCTGGTCTCACCCAGACATGGCATTTGGTGGGCATTCATTAATATCTTCTGAATGGATGAATGAAGGCATGCCAGGAGATGGGAGTGACAGAACATACCCAGGATGCCACTACCCCTTGCCTAGAGGCAAAGCAGAAATGTTTTCTTTTATCAACAGCTCTTCAAACACATGATCCTGGGAGGCAACTAGAAGAATGAAACCACATTTCCCCCATTCAAGCGCTTCTTACAATAATGCACCTACGATGCAGTGAAACAGGGCAGGGCTCTCTCCCTGCCCCAGCATATAAGCACTCCCATCTGCTGCATTTAGGAAGTTTGTCTTCTTGCTTTCGAAGGAAAAGGAAGGCTATCCCTAAGAGGATAATAAAGAAGCTAAACATCTAAGGAAGTTAAACATCAGGTGTTAACAAAGCAAGCTGGCGCCCATCCCAAATCTCTGTACGCCTGCATCAAAGGACATGGCAACCCTCGCCCATCTCCATTTTGTTTGACTCCTTTGTGTAAACACCCTCTGCCAAAGCGCAGTATGGTGCCTTTCAGACACGA
Source organism: Scalopus aquaticus (assembly GCA_004024925.1). Classification (NCBI taxonomy): domain Eukaryota; kingdom Metazoa; phylum Chordata; class Mammalia; order Eulipotyphla; family Talpidae; genus Scalopus; species Scalopus aquaticus. The sequence continues at coordinate 19,524 of PVIJ01005408.1, forward strand.
GTCTGTTGCCCTCCACAGTTTGTTGACAAATTAAACTACTTTCCTTCTCCGTAAACTCTGTTTCCTTTTATTGACTGAGGGAAACTGAGGCCATCATACGGTATCACCTACAGACAGATGTAAAGGGACATGAATTGCCAAAGGAGGGCAATTGTCATCTTTCTGGGATGAACAGACTTGAGCAGAAGTTGTCAACATTCGTGGTTCCATCAAGTGTGGCACAAGCTAAATCCCCCCACGGCTTTAGCAAACCGGAGAGACCAGAAATGTTCACACATAACCTTAAAAGTGGATCTGACCAAAGTGCCCGAGTGAGACAAGCCTGGGGTAGGAGCTTATGCCCATATAAGGCCGTGCAGGCAGCTCCCCTTGGAGCCTGAGATGATTTGGTGCCTCTCAGCAAAGACCAACAAGATAGCTTTCCAGACTTTGCTCACAAATGACCCCAGATCTGCTGTCTGCATTTTCATCTAAACAGTTGATGAAAAAACTAATACCACCCCAAACATCTCAGGCCTCAAAGACTCTTGAAAGAAGAGCTGGAAATAAGTCAAAGGTGGCTGACATGCAAAGTGCTGGCTCCTTGGAAATCTCCCTGAGGTGCTGAGGAAGAGGCTGGGAGAGGAAAACAGGCCCTGGAAAGCACCTGAGCTCAGCATGAACTGAGGCCTCCTTCCTTTTCTGTCAGTCACCTATGAGTTGGGAAATTAGTAAACATTTTCTGTAAAGAACTAGATAGCAGTTTTGACTTTGTGGTTCATAAGGCCTCTGTCACAAGCACTCAACTCATGGAGTGATGGAAAAGCCTTAGGCCTTATGGGAAGAGATGGGTGTGGCTGTGTCTCAATAAAACTTCATCAGTAGACATGGAGATTTGAATTTCCTATCATTTTCATAGGTGATGAAATAGTCTTCTTTTGAATTTTTCCCCCATCATTTAAAAATGGAAAAGCCATTCTCACCTAACTGGCTGGTTGAAAGAAAGGCAGCAGGCCAGATTTGAACCTCAAGGCTGCAGCTGACTGCACCTGTAATAGGCAGCCATGCACGAAGAACACAGCCTCAGACCTTTGAACTCACTTGGAGTATTCCTCTGACCTCTGCATTTTGGAGCTAAATGACCTTGAGCAAGCCAGTAAAAAAAAAAAAAAAAGCAAGTCTAAGCCTCAGTTTCCCCATCTAAGCAGACTTCCCCGCCAACACCAGAATGAAGCTTTGGAGTGATGTAAGTATGGAATGCTCCATAAACATCAGCCTCTGTTAGCAGAAATTCCCTTTCGGTAGAGCTAAGATTCTCCCTTCTGATTACCCCAGTGCTCAGCACCACGCCAGAGACACAGTGGGTGCTATAAATTGCTGGTTGAGTCAATGAATGAAACCCCACTGCAATCTGCTGCCGGCACCTTCCCTCATTAGCTTCCCAGGATGCCATGCAAAAGCTGCTTCACTTTCATCTTCCTAGTTTGTGCCCAGGGTCCTGGTTGGGTGGTCACTGGCACTGGGGATTAGCAGTTGGGCTACATGTTGTGCAAGGTCAAGATGTGCATGCAGTGGGTGCTCAATAATTGCTTTATGGATCAATGACAGTGATTGCCCAAGCCAAGTCCTGTGGTGTTTGAAGTCTAAGAAAAGAGAACTCTTGCCACCATTAGGGTTCAGGGGGTCAGGGTGCTGTTGGGCAGCTCATTAGGATGAGGGCGAGTCCCTCTGGGAGTCTGCTTGGGAGGCACAAGGTCACTGTGCAAGTACCCACCCCGCAGCCCCACCTCCCGCCCGGAAGGGCTTCTGGCTTGCCCACCACCTGCCTCGTTGGGAGACGCAGCTCACACACAAACTGGGGCTTTCCCCAGTCCAGTTGCTCTCTGTGCATGCAGCCTCATGGGCAGGGCCACTGCTGCAGCCACCAAGAGAGCCTGTGATTCGGGCCGGTGTGCCTCATGTGGGGGCGGGGGGGGGACCAGTGATTTTTACAGAAACAGCATGTACGCTCATCCACCCTCATGAGGGGACTGCGGGGCTCCTGGCACGGGGGTAATTTTAAGTTTTGAAATTTCTCCTGGATCCTGGAACAAAAAGCTGCCGAGAACACGGAAAGAGAGGGTCTCTTGAGCCAGACTCACCGTCCTGAAACCACGAAGAGCATCAGCCACGCAGGCGGAAAGGAGGCTCCCCTGAGGCCTCCCTGGAGAACGGCCGAGCCAAGCCTATACGGTGCTGGTTTCCCCACCCGGCGACAGGCTCGGGGATCAATGAGCACTCTGTGGCCGGCAGCTGCCCGCCCGGAAAGCCTCAGCCTTGCCCGCCACAGAGAAGGAGCCTGTGGGCTACGTGAGCACTGACAAGACCCTTAGAAGCTTCCAGCTTCCTCCAGAAGCAGGCCTGACTTGGCTCCGACTCCAAGCACTGCCAACCACATCACAGCTGTTTCACAAAAGCGCTCAGAAAATGGAAAATGTTAAGGACATTTGTGGGAACCAAGAAGGAGCCAAACGCAAGCAAGGCATCTTTTTCCCCACCACCCAAGGAGCCACCTTCCCAAGTCTTGAGGAGGCAGAGAGGGAAGTCAGGGGGCCTCATGGCTTGTGGAGCAAGACCCTGTCAGCCCCAGGATGCCTAAGAAGTCGGCGCCTCAGGCCTGCATTGGGCCTTTGTGCCCCACGGCTTCAGCCATGTCTTATGAAATGGTCCTGTCCATAACAGCTACCTCTGTTAACGTTCACTGCAGCCCAAGCACTGCACTAGCTTGCTGTGTGACTGTGGGCTTTCCCTGAACCTCTCTGAGTCTCAATTTCTCCTTAGTGTAAAAAGGGGATAATAATCATGCTCAGGTCAGAAGGTTGTGAAGCTTCAACAAGTCAATGCCTGTGAGGGTTTAACTCCAAGTGGCAGTTACTCCTTGTGGAAAATAACAAATGACTAGGGTCAAAGGGGAAAACGAGAACAGTCTTAACTCTATTTTCACTTCTGCCCTCCAACACCCTCACACTTCTCACCACACCCTGGCTCTTTAAACACACACACACACACACACACACACACACACACACACACACACACACACACACCCCTACCTGCAATTCTCTCCCAACCCCCAGAGGGGCAGGCAGGTAAGGGCAGGGCAGACCCGGCCAGTTCCACTCATGGTGGCTGTGCGCCCATCACCAGGAACTCTGAGCAGACCGCCTCTTCCTTCCTCCCGCCAGGCCCATTTTCTGTATCTTACATCTCCTTGACAATACCACTTTAGCTTGGCTCCACAGGGCCACGCACGAGGCCTGCTGTCACTAGGCGAACAGAAGTTTGTCAGCTGTCTCACCAAGTGATAGAGCTGTGAGGCAGAAATGCCAAGGGCTGAGAAGCCAGGACACGCCCCTCCTGGGGCAGCCACAAAAGCAGTGCCTCTAAAGTTTCGCATCCTTCCGAGGGTAAAGCCGAAGAGAGGAAAAATGAAGGGCAGTCTTGTCAAGGGAACGTTTCATCTTGGTCTGTTCATTTGTTCCTTTACTACATTCTGAGTGAGGATATACTCTGTGGAGTGATATGCTAGAGGCATTGGGAAAAACACAAGAACTCTCAAACCAAGTGCTGACAGCCATTAAAAAGCCCTTCTTGCGTGGTGTGGTGACAAGCATCTAAAGAGACGTGAGCCAGCTCTCCTAAATCATATGCATTTGTAAATCAATGTTACCGTTAAAAAAACCAAACCCTTCTCAACCTCCTTAGAGGAAGATTTTCCTAAATTTTGCCCAAGGTGAATAAGACAAGGGTCTCGAGCCTGAGGAGCTCACCGTCCAGTGGAGGAGCTGGACAAAATAGAGGCATAACTTGATTGGATATCGTAACGTGAGATCGGAATGCGAGAGTTCTCCTTGGGATAGGAGTACGGGGCGCTGTTGGAGCCCAAAGGAACCGGCACTGACCTCAACCTGGCGGTGTGTTTTAGTCTGAGGAAATACCGAGCAGCAGCAAAAAAACAAGCTTTGATGGAAACAAGAGGAACTCAGCAGCCGAAGGCTTCAAAGGCCACTTGGAGGCCCGTCCCTCCGGGTGGAGCTGCTTCTGCTGCCATTTCTTGTCCATCCCGAGCCTGCCGATTTGGCTCTTGCCTTTCAGCCTCGAGAAAGACTTTTAAGTCTTTAGGGTTCATGCTCCCAGTATTACAAAATAGAAAAACAAAATTCTGTGTACTTGGGAGTCCAATTTTATGCATTTGGTTGCTGGATGTGGGAGTATGTGTGCCTCTACCCTCCCAAGAGTAGAAGAAATGACAGCAAGCACAAGGGTAACCTTTGAGAAGCATTTTTATATCTCCTTATTTCTCTGTTAAATATTTCAGTTCCTCCCCAGTGACCATGTTATCTTTATTACCAGAAAAATAATGTTAATTTTAAAACTGAATTTGCCAAAGACCACATGCTATGTGATTCTGTTTATGTGACATTCTAGAAAAAGCAAAACTACAGGGACAGAAAACAGGTCAGGGGTTACCAGGCGCCTGGGGCGAGGGAAGGGGCACAGGAATTTTTTCAAGTGATACAGATGTTCTGTATTTTGGTTGCGTTGATAGTTACATGACTGTGTGTGTTTTTCAAAACTCACAGACATGTATTCCAAAGAGAATAGATTTTACTGTACATTAATTGTACCTCAATCAGAGTTTCAAAAATAGAGTCTGGATCATTTCTCTAGTCCTATTAGCGCTGGAGAATCTGATGGACCTATGACAATAATGAAAATTTGGGGGTGTATGATCTTAAAAGAAAGATTAAAGAAACATTATGTTTTAAATTAAAGAAATATTGGTATAGGACATTTTCATCTTCCTGTCAATCTCTCCAAGTTCAGCTTTAGATGCTTTTTTGTTGTTCTTTGCTCCTTTTAAAAAAGCATCCCTGGAGACCAGGATTTATGTGAAAGACAGTTTTTCTTGGTATTTAATGAGGTGACTTTAGTGTGAATTCAAGTGTATGAGTTACAACTCAAGTGATTGAGATCTTTGTGAAACATTTACATCTGTGACAACACCTAATAAAACTTTTTATTGGAAACATTGCTTATATAGTTATAACAGACTGTCAAAATAATCCCCCTTGGAGATGACCTATATCACAAATTGATCATTTATTTTGTTGCTCTTGCCAGTGTGCTATCACCATTCAGTCTGAAGGGGAATGCAACAAAAGGCAAGCCCATGGCATTATTTTCTTCATGAAGATTGAGGTTTTCATTTATTGCAAAGGACACAACATAAAAGACAATCTTAGAGTAAGAAACTCTGTGAACCAGAAGCTGGCAGCAAATGAAGATTATCCATAGAAGGAAAGAGAGAGATCTACACGCAGACCTCCCTACTCGCATCAGGACTTGAGGACCTACTGTGTTCATGGCACAGGGATAGGTGCCACGGTTCCTGTCCTGCAGTACCAGGGGAGACACTGTTGTTTAAGTTCAGTATTGTCATTGGAATATTTGAGACTGCAATGTGCTTTAATATCATTGTCCATCAGTTCTGATATTAGACACTGTACAATCTTGGCAGAGTCTGAAACTACCCTTTTCTGTCAGGTTCACACAAGAGACGGTAGTTCGGTGTTATGGAAAGGGGGTGGGCAATAAGCTCGATGCAGAAAGGAGAGCTGTTCCAGGTACTTTCAGCTCTTCTGTGCCTCTGTAGAAGTGCCTCCAAACGCAAAGTATAAAAACTACCTGCACAGGGCCTCCCTGGTGGCGCAAGGGGTTAAGTCACAGCACTACGAAGCTATCTGCAGCGGCTGCAACACGAGTTCAATCCCCGGCCAGGAGCTTCCCACATGGTGCAGCAGACCTCTCCTGCCTCGCCTGCTGCTCCCCTCAGCAGTGTATTTCAGTCAATCTGCCTGTTCTGCTCCCCACTCTGTCTCTGGTGAATCCTCTCACCCCCACACCTCTGGCCTATACTCCAGTTTGTATGCATAAATAAATAAATCTAAAAAAAAAAGAAAGAAATCAACATTTACAAAAAAAACCAAAACAAACAAACAAACAAACAAAAAAACTACCTGCACAAATGTTCTCAGTTCAAATAAAATCAGTTGAGAAATCACAGAGAAATACTGAAAATTAGGAAATACCTAAGCAATGGATTTTGGGAAAGGCATAATGGAAAGATGGCATGGAGTTCTTTACAGAAAAAAATAGCCCTGTTAGTCTATTATATTTACAAACTAAGGATTTTGAGCGCTAGGCCCGTACAGTCAACAGCCTACTGGACACCTCCATTTGGACATCCCACAGGAACCTCACGCTCACTGGGTCCGAACCCGGAGTCCTTCCCTTTCCCATTTTCGGGATCTGCTGTTTCTCTTGGCTTCCACATCTTGGTAAATGGAACCACAGTCACAAGTCACTTGGTCCAGAAACCCGGTAGTCAACCTTTACACCCATGCTCCCTCACTTCCCATATCCATGTGGTCAGTAGCCTCCCCTGACGCTGCTTTTGCTCTCCCTAACTGTCACCATTGACCAGTAATGTCTCCAATTTCCTGGATCCAATGGGTGCGCTCCTGTCTTTGTATTATAGGCTCTCTTTGGTTTTCACATTATTGACCGTCTCTTCCTTATGGAAATCTTTTATCCATTCACATATGTAATGCTGTTCTCTTCTTGTTTTCTACCAACCTCTCTAGTTGTTCCTTCTGTCTCCTATTTTACTTTCCCTGTAAATGTCACTGGTCCTCAGAAATAAGTTGTTGGCAAGGTGGTGGAGAAAGGGAGCCCTCAGCTGCTGCTGTGGTAAGGTCCACTGGTCCAGCCCCTATGGACAAAAGTATGGGGGTTTCCCAAAATATTAAAAATAGATCTACTAATGGCCCAGCAATTTTTCTCTTAGGTACCTACCCACAGACTGCAAAAACAGCAACTTGAAGGGATATCTGCTCTCCTCTATTCACTGCAGCACCTTCTACAAGAGCCAAGCTATGGAAACAAACTAAGTGCCCAAAGACAGAGCAGTGGATAAAGAACATATGGTATAGACACACAATGAAATATTAAGCATCTGTTGAAAGGGTGAACTCTTGCCATTTGCAACAACGTGGATAGAATTGAAGGGGGTTATGTTAAACTAAATAAGCCAGAAGGAGAAAGACGAATATTAAGTAGTTTCACTTATATGTGGAATATAGAGAAACAAAAAGGGTCAGGTAAGACCAAACCAACCCAACCCAGATATTTGTCTGTAAAATTGAACCTACCAGAGGGGGAGGGGGAGGAGCAAAAGGGGTAGGAGGCCCAATGGACTGTGGTGGAGGACGATGGGCCCCTTGATGGTGGATGTGGTGTGAAAACATACATCTGAAGAGGTGTGAATCCTGTAAGTCTGAATCACATATAGTGTTGTAAATCAATGTTACCTCAATAAAAATTTTAAAAATCAATTTAAAAAATAACACTGGTCTTGCTTGTTTTCGTTTTTGTCTAATATTTTTCTTCTAGGATGCTTTCTAATATACTTTCTCTTGGTGATCTTGTCTACTACCAAAGTCTAGATCTCTCATCTGTGCTTCTGGCTTATCGACCTCACTTTTCCTCTAAGGTTCCATTCAATACCACCTTTTCCAGGAGTCATAGAATAATAATTCACCTGACTACAAAGCTGTAAGATTGTAGGCTCCTTGAGGGCAGACACCATGCCTTACTCATCTCTGAATTCTTAGCACCTAAAGCGGGTAGGCACTCAGATGAAGGTTATTGAGTGAAAAAGTGATTAGTAGAATCAAGTAACAGGTCCTCTAGCAAGGGCAAAGGTTTGAATCCCTCTACTGACATCCCTACCAATGAGTCAGAAAGAAGAGAGCTCAGCTGGATAGAGCACAGTGTAAGGAGAGCAAAGTTGCTGACTCCATGATTACATAGACCAGGCAGTTTCATCCTGGACAGTAACCACAGGCCTACTGTGGGGCTCTGACCAGTCTTGAAAATGTGATGTGGGTCAAGAGGAAAGGTGAGAACACAGAATCACTAACTCACATGTGATTTGGGTCAATCGCAGCAAGTAATCTTCTTCTCTCGTTGGAGTCTGCACCTGAGCTCCCTTTGTGGAATGGGACTGCTTTTGGTTCAAGAAAACCTTGGGGGAAAGGAGAGGAGACTTTCCTTAGGGGATGCCCATCTATCTCCACCCTCCACTGGGGAAGCCTCAGATTAGCCAATGAAGCTTTCTCTATAGGTGAAGGGCAACCTTTGTGAGGTTCTAAGTTGAATATACATTTTTAGCATGAGCCCTCCTTCTGGGTGGAGGAATAAAATTCTGCAGAGGATGGAATGTAATCATGGGTTAATGCAAAAGCAATTTTAGGAAATATCTGTCAGGACCAACATTCCTTTTTTTAAATGATACGTCTCTGTGGATCATCTCTCTCTCAAGGTGGTTTTCCCAATGTGACTTTTCCCAGTCACTTTGAAGGCAACGAAGACTTCATTTTGGAAACATTGGCTGGGTGAGCTGGTGACTCACACCTCAGATGAATTCATAAAAGTTAAGAAAACAAAAACCAGATGTTTCCCTCATCTTCATATAGGCTCTGTATGCTTTCTTTGGTCATGTATACTGTCAGTTGCTGATTTCTTTCTAATTGAGGCAAAAACACTTTTTAAAAAGTTGGAATCCCTGCATATTTGATTACCTCTGTCTCAACAGTTGCTATTTGGCTCAAATATCTATGAAGGCTGCAACTTCGGCACTGATTGTTCAGTGAGTTAAGGGCAGTGTCTGAGAACAGCCTGCCAGGGGGCTTTGGACGCTAGGTGGGATTAGCTAGAGAACTCTCGCAAAGATGGCGTCAGGAGTGAGGCAGGGGAAAGGAGAATGCAGCAGCTTCCTTGCTTGCACATAACCCTCCACAGAGCCAGAAAGGATCTGGCCAACTAGCCGTGGCTTCCTTTCCATCTCCAGTATTCATTCCTTGGCCCTTGACCCTCCTGGAAAATGCTAAGAACTGCATTTTCGAAAGCCCACAACATATATTTTCGTTCTTCTGGCCACACCAGTGGGGGCTACACCACCTCCCAGAGTGACCCACTTTCAAAAGTTTCCTAACAACGCCACCATCATTCCCTGGGACCTTCACAAGCTTTCTGCTTTTTTGTAAAGAGGAAAAATCATTCTTTCCCCCCTCTGTCTATTGTACTTTATTTAAAGCAATTATTTTCCCTCAGACACCACCCATAGCAGAAAGTTCCAGATGTTCTTAGGTTATACAGGGAGAATGAATTACAAGTCTTGGTGTTTTTCAAACTTGTATCTTCTCCCAGCTTTCTCATTTTGGTGCCTTTGGTATTTTTCAAATTTGCACCCTCTCCCAGCTTTCTCTCACCTCTTTTTTCTCAGTTGGACTCCCTTTTGCCTACCTAAGTGATCGAGAGACAAAGTAGATTTGGAATTTTACAGTTACATCTCAACTCCTTTGTCATAATAGGTATTTTCTAAAATTGTAGTTACTACCATCCCACCCACCCATTTGCCCAACCCAGATTGCTGGGAGTCATTGCAAACTACACCCCCATTCACCGTGTTTAGTCTCAAAGTTCTGTTGCATCTACCAACAAGCTGTGGACTGTTGCTTCTTTTCCATTCCTGCTGAGGCCACACTCTCACCTGGTCAAGTCTTCTAACCACATCTTGCGTCCATTCTTTCCCCCATCCAGATAATCTACCCTTCCCACCAAAGCCAGAATGAGAGGGATCTTTCTAGAACCCAAATAGCATCACGTCTCCCATATACGACTACTCTTCGGCAAAGTGATGAGCGTGATGGGGAAATTCCTTATGCCAGGGAGTGGTGTGGAAGGGTTAGTTCAAGCTAGGCTAAAATCAGAGAAATGGCAGGCCCTTGTCTAGGCTCCCAACCCTTCCCCAATTGTGCATCTGTCCCTGGACTTTCCTCCACCGTGATGCCATGTGGTCTCTATACTTGCTGGCCTCCCCCACCAGATTGTGAACTCTGGGTCTTGTTCATTCTGTATCCACAGCACCATGCACAGGACCTGGCGCAGAGCAAGCATTCAAACCTTAGCTAGTAACAGAGAGAACACCCTCTCCCCCAAAGACAGTGTGTTAGTTGCCCATTCTGCCACTAACAGATTACTACAAACTCAGTGGCTTAAAACAGCCTCTGCTTGTTGTCTGATGGGTCTGTTTGTCAGAAGTCTGACACCACTCACTGGGCTAAAATCAGAGTGTTGGCAGGGCTGCGTTCCTAACGCAGGTTCTAGGAGAAAATCTATTTTCCTTGCCTTTCTTCAGCTTCTAGAGGCCATTTTCCAGTCTCTTTAAGGCCAGCGACATAACCTCTCTGTGACTGACCCTGTTTCGGTTGTCACGTCACCTTCATTGAACCAACTGGGAAATCTCCTTCAATTTTAAGGGCCATATGATTAGATGACACCCCCAAGGTCAACTGATTGCCAACCTTAATTTCATCCACAATCTGAATTCTCTTCGCCATGTAACCTTAATATTCACAGGTTCCAGAATTAGGGAGCAGACACCATTAGGAGGCCATTAGCCTGCCCGCCATATGCAGCAATAGGTGAGGGTCCCGAGTTCCATACAGTGGCTTGTTTCTAACACTCTTCATGCACTGCAGTGCTTTTACCTAATCATCACGGCAGCCTTCAGACCAAAACCACAGTTAGGTCTCCTCCGATCATGGCGCCTGACCCAGGGCTCGGCCCATGTGAGGTGCGCAGTGTCTGGTGACTGGAAATCAGAAAGTAAAATATTGGTTGGCTGGAATATTTAAAAATCAACCTCCCAGTTCCTCTTCAAAAACAGTTTTGATTGAGTTTTCAAGAAGGCGTTAGAAAACCAATTTTGTAGCACAGTCAGGGGGCCTAGTGGCCATTATCTTGCTTTCTCACACTAAACCAGCTCTAAGATTGAAAAAACAGGCAATTCCATTCTCTGACAGAAGTCTTCCAGATTTTTCACATGAAAAAACAGCTTATATGCGTTTCACCTAGTCCACATGGGAACACAGCTGTAGAGAAGACTCAGATGACCAAAAGAAAAAAATCATGCAATAAAGCCTCGTGACCCCCAAAGCAACCAAGAATTGAATACTTTTCAAGCAATTTTTGGTAGGATTAGTACTTAAACACACAGAGAATCACGCCATTGCCAACAAATCTGGAGAAATTAAACCTTGTTTCCAAGAAGCGCTCACAGAGCCTGCAGTGCATTTTTCCATCGCTGCGAAAGGATTTGCACAACTCCGCCGAGTCTCTCTGGTGGGACCCACGGCCCATCAGACAGCACAGGGGGCCTGGGGTCCTGCCGGGACACCAAGTGCAGCCGGTCGCGGGCTGCCATCGTAGTACGGGTGCCTGGGAAAGGACAGGGGCTTTCACTTGGCAGACAGAATTGGCTAGAAACCGCCAGGTCTCGTGGAGTTCAGGCTCCAGCGCTGACAGCTCCGGCTTCATCAGTTCTCTGAGTTCAGTCTTCGCCATGGTAACCGCTTGGGACACCGCCAACTTGCTCAAGCAGAGATTCGACGGAAAGCTGCCCAGAGAGGAGGCTTGGTCTGCAAAGTTTTCCCTCTTTTATTCATGTAGCACCTCATCAGCAAAACCTTACAGAACACTAACCTCACTTTGGAATCCTGGTCAAAAAGTTTCAATGTACATCGCTTCATCTGATCCCCCTAACAGGCCTGGCAGCTGCTCGGACCTGGAATCTCCACGCGGCACCTACCACAGCGCTGGCACATGACTGTAACTCAATAAATGTTTACTGAATCAGTGAACTGTCATCATTTTATAAAGAAACACTCCGAGAGGTTTGAGTGGCTTCCTGAAAGTGCCCAGGGGCCGGCAGGGAGAGGCCCATCATTTCTACTCCACCAGGCGGGCTCGCCAAATCCAGCTCAATAAAGGTCAGAATATCTCGCTCCTTTTCAACATTTGTTGAGCATCTGCCCTAAACCGGACCTCACCACCATGTTCCGTTCTCTGCCTGGCTGGCTTCCTTAAACCTCAGGTTTAATGTGACCTCCTGAGCAAAGCCCCCTGCCAGCCACCCCACACCCACACCCCTGCCCCCGCCTCCTCACATTCAGGAGCCCCACACAGTCCCTATCACTGTGTGTGTATATTGGTTTATTTATGGGCAGCCCTCCCCAACAGGAAAGGAAGCTCCATGAAGGCAGGGGTGGACTCAGACATTCTGTGACAGCCAATGTGGTCCGAGGCACATTCATAAGAAAAAGTCTAGAAGAATGGACATCTGGGGCATGTCTGGAATAGAGGAAGGGAATGGGGTTGGTTAGCCTAGGGGGCGGAGACTGGGGAAGAAGCACCAGATTCTCTTCAAATGTCTGAAGCCTGCAAGCCCAGAGGGCAGAGGACTTGCCTCAGGGCTGCAGTCAGAGGACTGAAGGGGGGAGCCGCAGAGGCAGGTCTGGGTTCAGTTGGTGATCATTGCGCGCTGTCTTCCCCACGAGTGCCCCAAGTGCCAGGAACGTGGCCGCAGCTACTTGCTCCTCACTCCATGTAGACAGCTCTGTGTGTTTGCCACGCAATAGCTATTTGATTGAATGTATGTTGTGCGGATTATCAACTACAAATCTGTTTCCTCTGCCTGGAATGCTCCTCCTCCTCACCCCCCTTCACCTGGCTGACTTTTTGGCTTAAAATCAGTATCTGATCACCAGGAAAATCTATTCTCCTACCACCAGATCACAGTTCTCTAGCAAAGCTTTTTCCCTCATAGCCTTTGATTATCGTAGTTGTTATTTACCGATTACTTAGCATAGATAGCCCCCTACCAGAAGGCACCCAATCTTCTTGCGTGAATGGTTCCTAATCACCCCACTGAGACACCTCTCAGCACCTCCCGTAGAACATGCTTCATGAGAGCAGGGAGCTGTCTGCTGCCACATCCATTGTGTGTGACACACAACAAACACGCAGCTGTTCCTTGAATGAATTAGCTTTACAGTTAGGAAAGTGGAAAGACTCAAGTAAGAGGCCAACATTACACATTAAGTAGCAGGGCCTGGATTTGAACCCAGGTCTGCGCAACTCGGACGCCCGGGCTTTGCTCCGCCAAACTATGAGGAACCAGCCATGGTTCAGGACTACAAGCTCTGCCTTACCAGCTGGACTCCTGGGCAAAAGTATTGGAAGGCACAGCGTGAAGACACAGTGCTAGCCGGGTTAACTTGCCCACAGGCTGAGAAACAGGAGAGCACTTCCCAAGCAGGGGAACTCACGTCCAGCAGCCGAAAGCACAGCAAATGGAGGGAGAGACCTCCATGCCTACGCTGGCTTGACAAAAAGCAGGTTGTGGGCAGCAGGCTCGAATCCTGCAACTGCCTTCATCCCCCTTCTAACTGAACTCAAGATGGATGAGCCCGGAGCCTGCCCCTGGAGCCAGCAGAGCAGGGGTTAACCATCTAGACTCTGCAGAGACTGGATTTTAGGCCTGGCTCTGTCACTAGCAGTGTGACAATCTCCTGGCACCCCAATTTCCTCATCTGTATAGTAATAGAATGGACCCTCCCAGCATGATCAAACTAAAACGTAGGTTGAAAAATCACCTCGTATGCTCATTGCCTGTACCTGAGAGAGGCTCAAAAACTGGGAACTACTATTATTCCAACTTCTCACATCTTAAACTTGGAGGGACTCTACTTGCCATCATGCTTTTAACCAAACTTGGAGCAGCCTTCCTGCCTAATGGGGTACAGAATTTACCTACCCCCCCATGTGGTGGAGCTAACATTTTCATGATATTATCCATTCCTGAGCTAACAGGCTACAAATCAGTGTAACAGAATTCGGCCGCTTTGAGTGGGATTTCTTAAATGACCAAAAGAAAACGCACCCAGCCTACACACAAGCACCAAACGTGCCACCCTGTAAGCTACGTTCTGTTAGGTTTCTGTTTGATTCTTTTTAGACGTCAGGTTCCCTTTCCCAGTAGGTATGTAGGTAGGAAAAATAAATTAAGTCAGCACTCTTTACTTCTCACTAGAATACACTGTGACTCAAATACGGTGAGTGGTTATTTGCAAGGCTATATTTTTTTTTTAATGATAGATTTTCCTAAAAGAAACCACTATAACATCTGTCCAAGTACTCCAAGGGAAAACAAAAAAATACATAAAAATTAAAAATCTTACTTTAACAGCACATTGCCAAACACAGACAACTAGGATAAAATGCCAAGGAACCTTCAAAAATAACTTAAAAGATGTAGCGGTCACGTCATTCAAACGTGGAGAGGCCACAAACAGAAAAACAAGTCCGAGAGGAGTTCTACTTGTGCAGGATGGCGACTCAGAGGACTTCATCCAAGTTCATTCAGGTGTCTCAACCAGCAGGTGTGTGAGCAGAGTTTATCTGGCTTGGAGATGTGCATACAGGTTAGAGGAGAGGAAATCTTCCAGATGCTGATGTAAGCACAGCAGGCTTGGTTCCCCTTTGACAAAGTTTGAAGGCAGATTTAGTTGACTCAAGCTTTATCAGTTTCCCCAAGAAAAAGTCTTATGCATGCTGAAACAGACAAGTTACTGAATTTGTCATGCTAAATATTTACAGTCATTTTCATAAAGTGAGCTCAATAATTTGACAGAATAAAAAAGGTAGTCGTTAATTCTTGTACAACCTTTTACAACTTGAATAACTTTGTGGGTAAATGACGCTGAAGTTTAAACACGTTAACAAGAAAGTACTGACTGCATGAAGAGGCACACATCGTATAAAATGCAGACTCCACGGGGTTCCTGCATGGCAGGAAAGTTGCTAGCGCTATGTAACAAATGGCTATGCCAACAGTTAGAGCTGCCACTCAAGGGTACGACAGTAGAATCCCCTTAAAAGTCTCAAGGAGTGTTTGCAACAGCACAAATACCTTTGGGAGAAAAAGGACGTTTGGGTTGGAAAGATTTTTCGATGCAAAATTTGGACATTGTGTAAATATGACAACTTTCAGGTTGGATAAGATTTAAGGCAATTCTAGCTCAGACCTGCAGGGGGAAAACTCACAAAAGTTTCTATTTTTCTCCTGAAACGTTAACAGAAGCGACAACAAAAGGTCTCCCCCTTCCAAACGGTCAATGCACCTTCGGGTATTTTCAGCGTTACAAAGTAGAATCCACTTTCATACCCTGAATATGAAATGGGAAATCGTTATTTACTCTTCCTTGAAAACTGTAATAATAAGAAAGAACACATGGCAGCACAGGTACTGAATACTAAGAGTGACATGATGAAGAGGAAGACAGCTACACCCGGCATGGAAGCAGGCCACGGCCCTCACAGGCAGCTCCGCGGGGCTCGGTGTGCCCCTTCCGAGCGACTCTGGTGTAGCGTGGAACGGTCATGGATTCATAAATTAACTTTTACATCAACTACAGACTAACAAATGACAATTAGACACAGTAAGTTCAAAAATTTTACATTTTGCTCCTGTTTGGCTGCTAAAGAGCAGCGATTTAAATTGATATAAAAACTTCTCACCACAAAGCTTGCTGTACAGATAAAGTATATAGTCAAAAAGTAAGCAGCAATTGCATTTCATATTTAAACTTATCTGCTCTAGAATATTTACATAGCTGGGAAGAGAGATCTCCGAAACCACCATTCTCTTGCCTCCCCCCTGCCCTTCACCCCAGCCCCCCCCAGTCGTGTCCTGAATTATATACACCCGTACTTTGGCGAAGTTCGCTGGACGCAACTCCTTCTATGGAGTCTTGGCATCTTCTGCAATCTTCTCTTCCGGAACAGCAGTATCACAGAATCTGTTCGTTCATGGTAAGGGGGGAAGGACCCCTGCACTTCACTCCCCAACCTGAATGGACCAAGATCCCAACATGCCACCAGAGAAAAGGGAAAGAAGAGAGTCGCGCAAAGGCAGCAGCAGTCAATCCAAGTTTCTCCACAGGAACCTCTCCTCCCTGGGCTCCCCCGGAAGTAACACTCCCTCCTTCCTCTCCCTCTCCTCCCACGAAACAAAATTCAGTCACATCACAAGAACTTGGTACTCTGGTTAAGTGTCAGGTAAATATAAGAAAGAGTAGTAAGTCTGTGAGTTTTTTCTACTTAAACTGAGACAGAAAGCTAACAGAACACACAACATCACCGAAAAGAACTTTCTAAAAACAGATCCAGTCTACATAGTGCAGCCAAGGAAACAGAAAAGGATAGTTTGTTCACAATCTGCCTTGTACAGGATATTTATATTCTCTCGATGCCATATAAACAGCATTTATATAGCTTACACATTCAGAGACATGCACTGGGGCTTTTTAGGTAGTACGGATTTCTTCACAATCACATGTGCAAATTTTACAAATCACTAAGTGGGTATTAAGAAGCTTAGGCTGGACTGTGTCTTGTATTATCTAACAAATTTAATGGGGGTTCAGAATCATCCATAGGAAGAACCAGGCGTGTTCCCCGAATGACCAGTTCATGGTCCCCAAATGCCAGCTCCCGATCCAAAGCATCTTCAGAATTGTTTCCCATAAATCTCCTAGGGGCACCAGACACCGCTGACTCAGTATTCACAGTGGAATCCCCATACGTCAAGCTAATATCACCGTCATTGAGAATAAGATCCGAGTCATCATCTTTCAATTGCTCCTGGTTCTAGATGCAAATATATGAGACAAGTTTTAAGAACTGTTAAATTCAAGAGCCATTTCCAGCAGGAAACACTTCAATGTCCCCCTATTCAAAACCTTTCAGGGGTAACCTCAGGGTAAAGTCCAAAGTCCTCCTCTTGGCGCAGGAGACGTGGGCCCTTGGCTTCAAACCCCAGCACTTCTGGATAACTGAAATCTACATAATGTTCCCTCCCATCCCCTTTATGAACCTTGTCCCTTCTAGATCTGTTTTCAAATGATGTCACAGACTGTGAATTACATGTACAGATTTCAGTGTAATTTCTGGCTGAGGAAGATATGCTTATATCCTGTGATGGATTTTATTCTTTAGAACCGAAGCTAGCAAAGCGAAGCAAACCAGGAACCCATCCCTAGAACAGACACACCTCGCTTGATGAAGAGCTCAGATTTTGGATCACGCAGGCTTACCTCGTAGGCCTGGGGGCTGGTCAGGCACCTGGCCACGGGCCCACAGCAGGCAGGGAGTGTGGCGGTGAGCGGAGGCCCGCTGTGTGTCAGCAGAGGCTTCAGGTAGCTGCCGGTTAAGGAAGGGCTGCACTCCTTTCTTCACAAATGCAACACAACAACCCCTTTGACAGTGAGCGCCCTCACAGGGCCCCCGCGGCCGCATCAGAGACAGCAAAGGGCTTGCACAGATGTTGTCTCATCTCTGAAGGGAGATGATTCTCTCTAGTCACAGATATGGAAACTGAGGCTAGGAGAGGTCAATGACCCACCTTGGGACACACAGGTAAGTGAGGGACCAATACTCTAACTCACATTGGTTTGATTCCACATCATATGCCACACACACGTTAATTTGTGATGATCAAAAACGTAAATGTGATAGCTAAAATAATCACGTTTAAAAGAAAACGTATGAAATTTTTTCATGGCCGTGGGGTATAAAAGATTTTGTAACACATAAAAACTAACCATAAAAGAACAGATTAATAAAATAAACATCATTAAAAAGAAGAGTTCTGCTTCTCAAAATATAAGAGTAAGAAAATAGACAGATGAGCTACAGGCTGGGAGAAGAGATTCACAATGCACATAACCAACAAAGAACCTAGCTCAGGAACACAGACAGAACTACCCATCAGTAAGGAAAGGGAAGACAACCCAATTAAGTAATGAGAAAAAGAATTAAACAGACATGCTTTACAAGTGAGGATATACAAATAACCAAGAAACATGAAAGGACGGTCGACATCACTGATCATCACAAAATTAACCCACATGAGGTATCAATCACTACACACCTACTGAACTGGCTAAACTTTAAAAGGCTGGCAAATAACCAACATTTGGGTGGAGATGTGGAACAACTGGAACTTCCTGATCTTGGCAGTGGGGGTATGAATTAGTTACAACCACTCTGGAAAACTGTTTGGTAACAGCTATTAAAGGTAAATCGACACTGGCCCTAAATTCTACTAATATATACCCAAGAGAAATGGATGCTAATGTTCCCCAAAAGATGGATACAACAATGGCTACTATTATTGGTAATAACCAAAAGATGGAAATAACCTAAATGTTTATCAACAGTAGAATGGTTGAAAAATATCAAATAACAAAAACAAAACCTCACTTAACAACAGGGATATGATCTGAAAAATGTGGAGTTAGGCATCTTGTCATTGTATGAATGTCATAGAGTGTACTTACACAAACCTGGATGGTACAGTCTACTACATACCCAGGCTAGCTTATGTAGCCTACTGGTAGATTGAAACATCATTAAGCAATACAAGACAGTATTTATGTTACAGAACACTATATAGCAATGAAAAAGAAAGCATAACATTAAAGATAACGATATGGATAAATTTCACAGTGTTAATTGAAAGAAGCAAGAAAATAAAGAATACATAATATATAATCAGATTTGTATGAAGATCAATAACAGGTGAAATGAATTCATATTAATAGAAATAAAAAATAGGGGTTACCCATTTGGGCGGGGGGAAGGAAACTGCAAGAGAACACAGGGTATCTTATGAGGTGCCAGAAATGTCCTATATATCTTTATATGAGTGGTAAGCACACAGTTACATATGTAGGTTACACTAAAGATTTGTATACTTTACTGTGTTTAAATTATATCTCAATGATAGAAAACAATCTGGTTACACAAAGGAACTGCTATCTCAAACAATGAATGATTAATTCTTCTAGGGCACTAGGCATTAAAGTTACCAGGTCCTAGTCTAGTAGTACTCAACAGGGTACTCTTGAGTCAAACAAGTCTTGCTGTTTAATTCTATAATTTAAAAAATCAGCTATTCTATTGTTTCTCTACATTAGGATCATTTGTTTTGTATGTTATGCAGAAAAAGCACAAAACATTTCATGCAGGCACCACTAAAGCATTTGTTAAATCAGTGGGATAAAAAAGCCCCACGAGATATGGAAGTGGCTTATGTCAAAAATGCTAATAATGGAGCCAACAGTAATGACATAATCATTAAACAATTCTGAGAAGCCAGGATCTCTCTCTCTCTTAATACCATAAAAATACTTGCATTCTTGTTCCCATACAGTAATTCAATTTTGAAGTACTATAAAAAGTGCATGTGAAAATCTAGCAAACAGAATATAGTATGTAGTAGCTTCTGAGGATGAGTGTGAAATGTATCTTAACTATACACAATGTTCTGATGGGAAAGTTGAAAGCAAGGGAAAGTTGTGTACATGGTAATCTCACATTTGCTTCGATGCAACCGTAAAGCAGGTTGTGATTCACTTAACTGCTAAGTCTCAGCCTGCAAGAACTCCACAATCAACTTTTCTTTTAGTTAAATTTTCAAATAAGAAATTGACTTTAGTAAAGAGTAAGTGAAAAGATGCTTTTTTAAAGACATGGTTTAAACAGGTCACAGAATATAACACTACCCACAGCAGAGCTGTGAAGAAGACTGTTACAACAAAACAAGAAAGAAATTTGGTAAACACCGAAATACTGGCATTCTGAATGTAAAGGGTAATCTCCCAGCCTTTGCAAAGGTCAGAGAAAAAAGGCCTGCTGTTGACTACTGGTGCAGTTTTATTTTATACTCATGCTTTTTCCTACGGCAGCCTTTCCTCTTTGACCCAAACAAGTACACTGACAGGAATCAACAAATACCTCTTGCGGGATTCGCTAAATTAGCAAAAGGACAATAAATACTAAGTTTGCTCCATAAATAAACCAATATATTGAAGGAAATCTGTGCTGAGGGCTCCTGATCCCCTTCTCGCAGCCAGCTTTTGCAATCACCAGACCCTACTGGTTTCATGGGTTTTCAGGAGGCCACTTCTGCGGGTTTCCTTTAAAAACCTCCTCCACAGCTTCGCAGGGGAGAGGAAAGACCAGAAGTAGGTTTTATATCCCACTTCAGGAAAGGAAAGGGAGAAACAGTTGTGCCATTAAGTTCTAACTGTCCTTGTGTGTACTAACATTTTTTCCTTAATTAAGGATACTTATGATCAAAGTTGTACCATATCCGGAAAAGCCAGGCACTCTCTGTTTTGGTAGTTCTTCTTTCATTTTCAGGAATACCCTGCAAACAGATGAGAAATACATCAAAACACACACAAAGATAAAAACACATTTATTAGTCATTTCTTTGTAGGATTGGAAAAGCAGCCTACCACTTTCCAAAATGGGTCACATTAGAAATTTAGTAGCTTATATAGTGCAGCTTTGGAATAAGAAATTGAATGTCTTTCCGAACACTTCTACTACTCGGTCTGCTTGCTGATTTATGAGTCTACTGACATTAAAAAAAATCGATGTGGGGTAATTCTTCCCCTAAATCTGACTTACACCCGCGATGCGAATGGCACTGCAAGCAGAAATTATCACAGGTCCTATCTCTGGGCCTTGTCACAGATCCCCCAAATAACTAGCATTTCAGAGTTGTTACTGTGTTCGGGGAACACCAGCAAGAGGAAAGCAAGAAGGGAACTCCCACGGTAAGCCTGAGTGGCTAGGAGGGAAAGCTGACACAGCCAGCAGGCCTCCTTACAGAGGACAGCGCTGCGCTGAACACACCCCGCCATGCTTTGCCATCTGGCCCAGTCGGTCCGCCATGGGGCAGTTTGGCGGTCTGATTCCAGTCTCAGCTCTGACACCAACTAGCCGGGCAAGTCACTTTGCCTCTCTGGGTCTAAGTTTCCTCATGTTTTAAACATGAGGTTAGAGAACCTTGAAGGCCCTTCCTCACACGAATATTCTGTTTCCATGATTTTCAAAGAGCACAGACTTTAGATTCTGGGTTGTGGTTCCCTCCTGCTCCTCAAAACAAATGCCTCTTCCCCTCAGCCTGGATCGGATATAAACCTCCTTGAGAACACAGTACAGGCTTACAGGAGCCCAGACCTCCCGTGTTCTCTGCCGCGCTGGGTGGCACAGGTTTGTGTCCTACGTTCTGAAGAGCAATGAATCTATAAAATCACCCCATCCCCTCAGCACATAATCACCTGCACACCCTCTCCCCACACACTCTATGCTTGCTTTAATGCTCCCCTGGGCTCCTCAGCGGATAAAGCGCTGAGTAAATTCTAACACCACAGACCAAGACATCCACTGGGTTGTGAGGATGAAAAATGGCATGTGTGTTTTGTTTGTCAACAGCTGGGACTCAACTGCCTGGCTCTCTCCCCGTCACTCCATCTCCACTTGTCCTCTGTGACAGAGGTGACAATCTAATCATGTAGATGGCGATTTGTCAGGCTAGCTGTATGGTCTCTTTATTCTTGTTTGGACGTGGCGGTGGAGGCCTTAAGGAGCTATTCCCCCTAGAAACAACCCCAGTAGCCTGGAATCATGGGGATAAATCCAGTCTGGTTTGGACAAGTATTTCAAGCCCATGGAATTATACTTTAAGGTTCTGACCACAAAAGAGGCAAGTACTTACTATATCACAGACACCCTCATCACTCAACAGCTGGCAGAACTAGCATTTAGGAAATGAATCTGATAAACGGTTTTTTGAACCACACCCTGAAGACAAATAGACCAGTGCTGGTTTCAGACAAGCAAAAGAACTGTGGTTTCAAAGAGATTCTGTCGATCTTCAAAAACCTAATTTTTGTGATTTCCCATTTAGTGTCTAGGAGAGAGTCACATAGTGGTGTCAAAAGTCACTAAAATGCAGATGGGAAATGCCAGATAGGAGTGGTCTGTTTAGAAAGGGCACCAGGTTACACTGGGCTCAATCTAACAGCTCAGGTTCTGAGGAACAACCCTACAAGTGACACCTGGAAGAAAGTACATTCTCCAGAGCAGGCAGGAGACTGCTTGAAGAATCTAGAAGAATCTAAAGCTTTTAGGCGGTTCTCAAGGGCAGCTGCTGGTCATCCAATTTGAAAGCTACACAGGAAGAGCAGCTGGAGTAGGGCTTACATCAGAGACAAGCCTTCATACGCAAACCCAAGTGGAAAAAGGCACCCCGTGCCAGGATGTCACTTGAAAACCCACGAGTGCTTGAGAGAGCGCCGTGCTCTGTGGCCAAAGCCCAGCTTGGCCCACGGACAGGAGAGCTGTCACCCTTGATAACCACATGCTGTCTCCAGCTTGGTTTTGTCTCTATTGAGCAGTGAGGAAAGCCAGGAATGATGTCAGCTTAACAGCCGATGCAAACAGGACAGGATCTAAGTACGAGGCATGGCGTCTACGTGGACTGTTTTTTCCCCAAATGTCTGCACATTGGACAGAAACGCCAGGGACAACACAAGTTCATATTTACCAAATGTTCTTGGTCTGAATCAACACCAACCCTAAAGGAAAAACACAAAAGGCAAGTGAGATCTGGAAGCCAAAACAAGTTCTATTCACAAATGAACATTATCAGGCAACTATTTTTCCAACATAGGAGGCGAAGGACTAGCAATGGTTTCTTGCTTCTCTATGGCTGTGGATGCAGACTTCTGGCTCCTGCCGCTTTCCTTAGCAACAGCCTGGATCCTAAGGCGAACAGGGCCGACTAATGGTTCCCTTCCTGCCATCCCGCTTACCAGTTTCAAAAAAAATAAGCTCTTCTTCTCTGAATACATGTACATTCTGGGCACCAGGGATGAAAGCAACATTGCCCCAGTGGTCCAGCAAGATCCACTGGGTAGTCACACAAGCCAGCTGGCACAGGGCGATGCCAAGAGGGAGCTACCGGTCCATCAGGACACCCGTGAGGCCCAACTGCTGGCTTTTCTCACAGGCTAGCGGACAGACATCAGCCTTGGTTCTTCATCATTCTTCTTTATCTGCTTAACCTTCATGGTTTCTGTTTCCCAAGGAACAGCTTCGTCATGAACAAGTTCTCTCTGGCTCCTCTTTATCTCGTGCACATGAGCACTTGCCAACTCTGTTCTTTCTCTAAAGCTTCTCTTCTAGCTTTCTGCTTCACATACCAACTGCTCACACTTCAGCCTCCTACTGACTCTTGGGGTCTGTGGCAACTTCTGGAAGGTGTTCCAGCTGCCAGGCTTCCCCTAGCATTAGCTGTCCCAGTTGCACAGCCGCAACTCAATGGGTTACTCCCCTGACAGAAGACTCTGGCAACGGCTTACAACCCAGGGTCAAGTCTAAAGTCCTTTGTGTGACATTCAAGACACCATAAACTGTGTCTCCCACCAATCCAACCTATGTTTCCACCCTCATTTCCCATGTGGAGAGCCTCCACATCCGACAGTAGCCATACCCCACAACTTCTCCCCAAACGCCTGTCCTCTCTCCAGTTTTCTGTGTCTTTGACCATGGTGCTCCTTCTATCTCAAATGTATGGTCCCCCATTTTTTTCTACTCCTTTTTCAAGTTCCAAGTGAACCATTCTAGGGCCCGTTTCAAGCACAATCATTTTTTCTGTTTTGACAACACTTTCTAGATTCCTTTATTACAATACTTAGCACAGTAGAGTATAGTTATTTACCTGTCAGTCTCCCCAAATAGACTGTGAGCTCCTTGAGGGTAAAGGCCATGTCTCAATTCATCTCTGTATCCCCAGAGTCTAGCACAGTACCTGACACACAATAGGTGCTCAAATGTTTATCGATTAAGGTCACTACTACAGACAACACAGAGAAAATAGCAGTGTGAGAAGCTGTAGCAGTAACAACCCAGAATATGAATAACACCAAAGGGAGGAAAATGTCGCATGACCTCACCTGGAAGGTAAAGGAATCACGGTCAAGCACTTAGAAACAGATGGTCATGACTGATTCCTAAGTCAAAAAAAGGCTCATTTCTTCTTTTTAAAACGGCCAGAAGCTAGTTAATACCCACTTAGCCACATTAAACTTAAACCACTTTGTGCATCTAAAGTGACACCTAGTGGTCTTGGAAACAGCACATTTGTAGTACTCGGAACATTATGGGAAACTGTGAACATTTACAGAGCACTTATTATCCGCCAGGCACTGTGCTAGGCACAGGGCATAGACATGAATTAGACACGGTCCCTGCCCTCTAGGAACTCACAGCCTAGTGGGGGAGACAGACACAACTAGGGCGCAATCCTCAAGGGCTCCAACCTGACCTCAGCTTCCTTACAGTTGTGAACTTAGTCAAGTTAGGCAGCCCGGTGAGCTGTCATTTTACCATCTGGACAAGGGGGCTCATATCCATCACACAGAGTTGCTGCAAGGATTAAATGAGAAAATGTATCGGGAGATTTTAAAAGTGTCAGATACATCATTAACAGTCACTAAGTGGTAGCTCTTATAGCAGTATTATTACAGGGCTGATTGAAGTCAGTGCCGTAATAAAGATACCCGACGCTAAGCAAATGGATGAGTGGTTCCGACAGACAAGAAGAGGCCAAAAGGAGGAGGCATTGGAGCTGTGCCATTTCCTGGGAGTGAAAGAGAATTCCAGGCAGCGGAAAGAGTGAGAGCAAAGGCTTGGAGGTGGAGAAGGACAAAGTGTGTGAGGTAAGGGGCAGGGAGCTAAATGTTACTGTCACAAACCAGGTAAAGGGATGTAGGAAGAGTTAGCTGACTGGTTCTAACCCATGGAGGACCCGTTGTCCACACCACACATGGATGCACCTTTTATACTATAAAATAGACCATGTCGCTCCCTTGCTGTACAATCCTACTTGATTTCCAACTGAATTTTAAAATCCAAACTCCTTACTGTGTGTTACAAGACCTGAAAGTGGGGGAATGACAAACTATGGCCCCCACAGGCCCATTTGGTGCACCTCCTGTTTTTGTGACAAAAGAATTGTTGGAAAACAGCCACACCAACTGATTTACTTATTGTTTGTGGCTCACTGCTTTCATGCTAGAGTTGAGTACTTGAGACAAAGACCAACTGGCCTGCAAAGTCTGAATTATTTACTATCTGGCCTGTTACAGGATGCCAATTCCTGTGCCTACAGGATCTTGCCCATCTCATTTCCTGCCTACTCTTTGATCACTATATTCCAGCTACATGGATCCTTTTTCTGTTCATTAAACAGGCCAAGTGTGTTTCTGCCTCAGGGCCTTTGCACTTGCTTGTCCCGCTACCTTGATTGTTCCTTTTCCTGATTACTGTTTAACTGGCGATATCTTTTCATTCAGGTAGACTGAGATCAAATGTAACTTTAGAGAGCTTTTCCCTGACTTCTGCATGTAAAATACACCCCAGTCCCAGTCACTAACATAGTATGCTATTTGTCATCACAGCATTTAACACTATCTAAAATTGTCATATGAAAAAGAAATTGTCTCCTGCATTTATTTTTTTTATTAGTCTATTGTCTGTCTCCTCCCACTGATGTACAGGTTTATGAAATCGGCGGCCTTTTCTATCATGTCACTACCACTGGGCATCTCTAATGCAGGGTGTCTAAACCTTAGCATTGCTGACATTTTGGCCTGGATCATTCTTTGCTGTGGGGGCTGCTCTGCGCACTAGAGGATGTTTCAACAGTATCCTGGGCCTCCACCAACTAGGTGCCAGTAGCAGTCCCCTTCTCCGATTGTGACAATCAAAAATGTCTCCAGACATTGCCAAATGTCCCCTGGGTAGGGGGCAAAATCAGCCCCAGTTGAGAACCACTAAGTTAGAGGTTAAAACAGTACCTGGCACTTGGTCAGGTCAGTCAGTATTTATTGAATGAATGAATAAGAGGCACATGTAAAATGCTGTGCTAAGGGCTCTGCAGACATTAGCTCACTGAATCCTTACAACAACCCTGGGAGTAGATGCTCTCACTCTCATTCGCTTACACACACACTCACACACTACTACTACTATTACTACTACTACTACTACTACTACCACCACCACCTCCACCACCACCAATGTAACAAATGAGGAACCTGAGGCTTAAAAGGTTACAGAACTTGCCCAAGATCACAGAATCAGTAAATGAAGGAGCAAGAAGTCAAAGTCAAGTCTAAGTCTGCAAGGACTTACCTGTATCCTCAAAACTGTATTAGACAAATTTGGGGGGTAGGGAAAAGAAACATAAAAGCAAGTCTCTGCAAAAAGGCAAAAAAAAAAAAAAAAAACAACCCTAACTAAGAGAAAAAGAATTTATCTTAGACTGATTTAAGACTATAAGGTACTGTACACAACTGACTGCCACGAGCAAGATGGGGCCAAAGAGCTTGCTGAGTCGGTAAGGTAGATTTGACTTTAAACAAGCCTTTGGTTTTTCTACGGAGTGCTGGGATGGGGAAAGGTGGGTATTTTGTTTGGTTTGTGTGGTGAGCAGTTAGGGGAGAGAACTGAATCTACTCAAACACTGATACTCCGTTGAAGAGTAGTATTTTTCTTAAATTAGCTTACATTTAATCTTGTTCTCAGCAGAATAAAGAAGTGTTCATTTACAAGCTCTTAAGAGTTTAAACCTTTCCAAATTTAACCTACCACCCTCATTCTGTAATGCAAAAAGCTCTAGAAGAAATTAGATGAGACAGGAGGTTCCTCTGTCCATCATTTAATTTTTTGAACAATTTAGAAACTTTTTAAGCCTCCATTTCCTCCCTTATAAAATGATGCCACTGTGATTAGATAAGTAAGTAAAATGCACTTAGCACAATGCCCAGCACATAGTAGGTGCTCAACAAATGCCAGGTTCTCCTTGAAAGAATAATCAAGGTTATAAGAACATCAATTGTGTATATTTTCTATTACATATAATAACAGCACAGAAATTGCGAGAAAGGGAATGAAAAATAGAGAGAGACAAAGACAATCCCAACATTCAGAGCGTGACGGAGGGCCGGCTGGTCTGCTGGATGTTGAGAGAAGGTATCACAGGGTGAAAAAACGGAGAACGGGTCCTACAAAACGGGAAATGCTGTTTTCTCCGATGAACACTACACATTCTGGAAGCCCAGCAGCATTTAACGTCTATGAAGTTGCAGCCAAACACAGAACTGAATCGACAAAGGCTTTAGCAGCACTCGCTGCTGTATCCATGGAAACAACTGCAGCACTCTTGAGCTACAAGCGTGCTTTCCAGTGGAATACGTGAACCAGCATGCATTTAAGACGAAGACCTCACAAGCTCAGCCCTGGACTGCCAGGTTAGAAACAGTGTGGGTCATAAAAATGAGCAGGAATAATAAAATCTAGCATAATTAGGGCTGGGACAAACTGGACTGTCTCATGCCACGGATAGAAGGAAAATTCTTGAGCTGATCTGGTGATATGATTCCAAGCCTCAGATAGATGCATATCCTTTGGCCAAGCAATTTGCTTCTAGAAGCACATCCTAAGGAGATGACGAAACGAGAGCACAGTGGTATGTACCTTTACAGATATTCACATTGTCAATGGTCACGGCCACAGCACAATCCTCAAGTGCTGACAGTAATAGGAAAACCCCAGAAACAATTCAAAAGTCCAATAACAGGGATTTGATTAAATAGATCATAATAATGCAGCTATTAAGACAAGGATGCAGACATACTTCTACTATAAATCTCCATGCTATATGACACTTAAAAAGAGTTTATAAGAGTACCTGTAACACTGCCCCTTTTTTTGTTAAAAATACACATAATGCACAGCAAAAGGTTTGGAAAGACATCCCTCAAAGTGTTAACAATTCTTATTTTTCTTTTGCATATCTTCCATTTTTCTATATTCCATATTACATACTCTTGAAAATGAAGAAACGAGACACTATATACTTGTTAAAGCTAAAAATGTTCTCCTGATTCAAAGAAAAATGACCCGAATCACAAACTACCAGCAGTGTGGTCACCACTTACCTTATATGCAAGCACGACAGCATGGCAGTGGTGCCACCGCCAAACACCCACACAGTGAAAAACACAATCAGGAGGGTGGTGCTGAACATCATCTGCCGTGCGTAAGTGGCAGTGTCTCGAATGGCCAAGGCAAAGGCCATGGCGCCCCGGAGGCCTGCGAGGGAAGGGAAGAGGGGGCTCGTCAGCAAGTCGTCACCAGCGCCAGCTCAGTTCGGAGAGGTAAGGCGCGCTCCAAGGACGCAGAACCAGGCGAGCAAAGGCGGACACAGCCACGCACACAAGAACACACAAACAGGGAGTTAGTAGAGGATACTGCCATGCATTGATCTTCTAACAAGTTTCGGACCTTTATTTTTAAATTTATGTCAAATTCGCTCGTTATGGTGCACATTTCTGAGTTTTGGCAGCTGCACAGAGGCATGTGACCGCTACGACCACCGGATGCAGATGGGTTCATCACCATCCTGCCCCCAATTCCTCTGTGCTACCTACCTCTTTTTAGCCCAACTTCTCCATCACCCCACCAAATCCCGGCAGCCACGGATCTGTTCTCTACCTTTATGCATTTGTCATTCTCAGGAGGTCACACAAATGGAATCATACACTACACAACTAGCTTCTTTCAGCATCACGTTCATCCAGGTTACTGTGTGTATCAATAGTTTATTCTTTCTAGGGCTAATATTCCACAGCATGGTTGTACCAGTCTGTTTATTTGTTCACGAACTGGAAGACAGACTGTTAGGTTGTTTCCAGGTTTGGGCAATTTGAATAGAATTGCCATAAACAGGCACACACAGGTTTTCGTGCAAAAAGTGTATTAATCTTTATCTTCCCAATTTTGCATGATACATCTGGACTGTGGATTTGAAACCAGAACACGAAAAAACTCAGAAGGGAATGGAACACTATAAAAATAATTTTCTGTTGGAGGTTGTAACTTCAATGTTGAAGTCAGTCTTATATTAACAATGACCCCATCAGAGGTCAAGCTGACATGCAGATTGCCAATGGTTTTCGTGGTGTGGACGGAAAGAGGTGAAATTACAACTTACCAGCAAACATCATCATATGTTGGAAATTTGATCCAATCTTACTTCTTCTCCCCAAATTGAGTAAGAGGGACAAGGGATAAATATTGGCAGCTCTTCCCAAGAAAATAGCAACCTATTAGTAGGTTAAGGAGAGTTTCTTTTCACTATTAATACTGAGAGCGTACATTGAGGATGGTAAAAGACTACCCCTGGGGAAGCTCCGCTCCAAACGCAGTCTTTCAATTCTGCGAACAGAGTGCTGTCCAATGGAAATTTCTGCAACAACAGAAATGTTTTATATCTGCACTGTCGAACACGGTATCTGAAATACAGTTAGTTTGGCTGAGGCACTGAAACATTAATTTTACTTCTCTTAAATCAATTTAAATTTGTATCATGAGGTGTATGGTGAGAGGCATGGTGAGATGCTAAGATGCTACCAAACTGGACACTGAAGGTCTAACACATAGGAAATGTATTAGATGAACAGAAACATGTCTAAAAGCAGAGCTTCTTTGGTAGGGTCTTAAGATTATTAATAGACTAATTCCTTCTAATTGTAAATGTTGGTAGGAGGGAGAGTACAATGGCGAAAGTTGCCCTTGCTTCCTCAAAACAAAGAAAAGGGCAGCTCAAATACCTCATACCACTGAAACCCCTGCCAGCCTCCTGTGTTCCTTTGAGTTTATACTTCCATCCTGCTTCAGAGGGAAGGCTTAATGGGAATTCAGACTGGTTTTAACTAGAAACCACGTTTAGTGTCTTTTTCTCCAGTTTGTTGTCTATACAAACAACTATCAATACAATTACTATTTTTATTTCAGGGGTCATAATATAGTCTCCACCCCATTTTCTGAAAGGAATAGGAAAGGAAAATCTAGAGTTCAAGACAAAAATAAGGTGGGGAAAAATGGTGCTGACCTGAGTAACTTTGAAGACGGACAGTCTGCGACTAAAGGCAAGAGGAACTGCATGTAAGCACCACGCACTCACTGATACAGCTGCAGCCGTTCTGAGCCTGCTGTGTTTGCTGCAAC
Organism: Scalopus aquaticus; assembly: GCA_004024925.1. Taxonomy (NCBI): domain Eukaryota; kingdom Metazoa; phylum Chordata; class Mammalia; order Eulipotyphla; family Talpidae; genus Scalopus; species Scalopus aquaticus. The sequence goes on from PVIJ01005408.1 coordinate 49,446, forward strand.
AGAACAATTAAGTAAGTGGATGATTTCTCATAGTTGGAGCAGGAGTTTACAGATCAGCAAGGGGCAGGCACCCACAGAATGACCCATGTGGGTAGACCGGAGCAGGAGATACTGGTATGAACTCACATTTGGCTTAACAGAAATACAGGTGGTGACATATCTAAACATTCTAAGTGTATGTACAGACACAGCTGTACATCCATCTGTCAGCTGAGCTGCCTAGAAGCCAGGGTACCCCAGAAGCACTGAGCATACCTAGAGACCAGATCTTGGTTTCTAACACCATGTCCCAATAAAAGGAGCCAGGGTTCTTTGGCGAAATGGCTGATTCCAAAGCTGGGGCAGAAAATATGCACACTGAGCCTGAAGCATGTTGGAGTTTCAGAAATTAAGGAAGTGCACCAATTTTTTTTTTCAAAGCCACACAGAGGAGCCCATGGAAAGAACTCCCAGTGGCCAAAACTGGAACATTTTGATCAACAACAACAACAAAAAGGACAACTGCATTATAAACCAAAATATAAATAAATATCAATGGTCCATACTGACGTAAATGATGGAATAAAGCAATGAGAAAGACAGATAAATCTCCCTAGTAAGGAATTCCAAATAATTTTCTAGAAACTCTGTCCTTGAAGAGATAGAACTTAACTCCCGCTCCCTAAGCGCGACTGTGAGCGGCGACCCCCTTCCAAGCAGCACAATCACTCCAGAGGGAGAAAGTCAGTAACTCGACAGTGAGGCAAGCTGACAAAGGCTATCCAGCCAAGTAGTGAAGGCTCACACCAACATTATTCACGAGCTAAGAATGCAGCCTTCGTATGATGTGACAACGGCATTTCGCTTCCAGTGTCTTCCCCCAAAACAATGCACAACCCCAATCTAATAATGGTGAGAACAGCAGACAAACTCCAATTGTGGGACATTTTGCAAAAACACCTGACCAGCATCCTGCAGAACTGTCAAGGGTCATCAAAAACAAGAACGCCTGAGAAAAGTCATAGCTGGCTGGAATCTTTCACCGCATGATTAAATGAAATGTGGTATCCTGAACCAGGAAAAGGAAATTAGGAAAATATGCCAGGAGCTGAAATAAATATGGACTTCAGTATCTGTTCACGAGTTGGGACAAATGTGCCATCCTAATCTCAGATGTTAATAGAGGGGATTGGTTATGGGGTATCAGAGAACTTTCTGTATTATCGTCATAATTTTTCTGTAAATCTAAAGCTATTTTAGAATACAAAAGTTATTAAAAATAGTGATTCCCTGAAAGAAGAAAATAACTATAAAACATGTGGGCCAATGTCACAGCAACCGCTAGTGTATCCCCAATATCTACTTTTCCCTTCCGCCACAGTGGCAGAAACTCTTCCTTCTCACCTCTGGTTTTCATCCGGGTATATTGTCACCTAGATAAAGAATATAACTGCCAGTCTCTCTTTCAGGCAGATAGAACCGATGGATGGTAAGTGGAAGTGACGTATGCATATTCTGGGTTCTGCCCGAAAGGGAATTGACAGGTATGAGAGTAAATCACCTTGGGTCCTAAGAACAAGGGCAGCTCCCTAGGGATGACAGAAAGAAGGTTGCTTGGGGGCCTGACATCTGGAGGACAGAGCTACCATACCACTTCTACCTTTTACATGAGAAAGAAACTTCTAGCTTGTTTAAATCTCCGGTGCACTCAGATCTCTGTCACATGAAGCCAAACCTATGTCCGAACTAGGACTGGCCAGCAGGAGAACAACTCACTCATGTAAGAGCCAATTTTCATGGCAGGAGTCTATCTTGAGGAACTTCAGTTCCTATCAGACTCAGACACCCAGAGAGAACACTCAGCCTTGTATCCAGATAAGCACAGTGGATTAAGCCAATGACTGCTCAAGACTAGCCAGGTATGAAGTTACAGATCTCACTGGAGTCTTCCCTCTAAGGTCGCTTGCTTAGTAAGAGAGCTTTATATTTTTTGGCTTGAAGTTCATCGCAGAACACTCGGACTCTGCAAAATGGCATTTCAGTAGTACCTAACAGAGATCCCACTTAAGAGTTTTAATTAAAAAAATATTTCTGCTAATCTCCTTGGTAGAATCATCCTTTGAGGTGTTTTTTAAAAATACTTCCTTGGAAAAATCACTGATTCACACGCCCTCTCCCTGACCACAGTCTCTCCTTCCATGTTTTGTGTTTCTCTCTCCCACCTAGAACATTCTTCCACCTGTCCCAAGATGCCCCTGCTTTTTCCTCAGTCTTTGCCCTTCTTCACGTCCCTTCTCCGCCACATCTTAGCAATACTCTTTCCCATACCCTACATTCACTCACCCCTCTCTATGCTTTTATGGCACTCACTTGAGAGAACCTCAAACCTGAGGAACCCAACTACCTCTTTTCTCCAAGCTTCCAACTTAAATACTCCAGGACAAAGTCATACAGCAGGGCAGAAAGATTCTACTGTTAATATCCAATCCTCAAATTCAAATGGGCCCCCAATACTGCTAGCAATCCAACTCACTCTCCCACTCTGTATAGCAACTATTTCCAAACCTTCTCCTCAAACTCCTATCGCCTGTGGAAGTCAGCCTCTAAGAAGGCTCCCAACGGCCCCAGCCTCCTAGTAACAACAACCTTGTGTAGCCCCTGCTCACGGTGCACCAGGGTTGGCTGGTGTGACCAACAGACGCACTCGGGTTTCCACCTGGGTGCTTGGTGAGTTAACCCGCCCCATGCCCCTGAGGGGGAAGCTATGCTGTGAGCTGCCCCATGAAGGGGCAGAGGAAGAACAGAAGCCTCCAGCCAACAGCCATATAAGTGAGTTGGGGTGGATCCTCCAGCCCCAGTCAAGTCCCCCCAGAGGTGACTGCAACCACCTAGAGGTCCTGGAGGAGGCAGAACCTCCCAGCTAAGCTGTTCCTGGATTCTCAACCCTTGGTAATTGCACAAGATAACACGTTTGTTGTTTTAGCTGCAAATTTTAGGGTCACTTTGTTACCCAATAGGTAACTGATAGGTCTCCAGCGCCTATCTTGCTCAGCAAACATCACCTCCTACTTTAGAGATAAAAACCAGAAGCCATGGGTAGAATTTCCTCCTTACAAATGTATCTTCATCACCACACACCCCATCTCTCCCGGAACAATGGTGGGGCTCTGCCTACTCCCACTGAAGGCCAACCCCTCCCACATGCCCCAGATTCCATCGCCTCCTGCCTCTTCTGAGGCTGGCACCACGATTGGTCTCTTTCCTGGACTCAGCTTCCCCGGTTCAATAGATTGTTAAGACTCAGCTAGAGGTGGGAGGAGGGCGAGAAAAGCAACTGCCCCCATCATCTTTCTGCCACCCTGTGATACAGACTACATACTCTTCCCCGGTCTCGACTCTCTTTCTTCCTTTTAGGACTAGAGATACTTTCAGTTTTGGGAATTGGCAGAATGATAGGAGACTTTTTTCTTGTTATTTTAACCTGCCACATTTGTGCAAAAAACAAAAATAGAATAAATACACTCTTAACCACACTTGCAAAAAACACACATAAATGTCAAATAAAAAAAAACCACAACTTTTCAGGGCCTCCCTGGTGGCACAAGGGTTAAGTCTCAGCACTATGAAGCTATGCTCAGCCACTATGGGGAGTGGGGAGTGGGGAGCTCGATCCGGCCAGGGAGTTTCCCACATGGCGCAGCAGACCTCTCCTGCTTCACCTGCTGCTCCCCTCAGCAGTGTACTTCAGTCAATTCGCCTGTTCTGCTCCCCACTCTGTCTCTAGTGGATCCTGTCACCCCCCGCCCCCTGCACCTCTGGCCTACACCCCAGCTCTTGTATGCATAAATAAATAAATCTTTAAAAAAACTTTTCAAAATAGAACACATAATAAAGGATACAAAAGCTCCTACGACAAATGTTGGATTAAAGACATGGTTCTGGAATGTGAAGAGTGTCAGTCCCATATAGGAAAAGATGAAATTTTCTGCCAAGAAATTGAGAAGCTCAAACAACTGAAACGAAATTGTAAAAAGTTAGTTAGTCTAGTAAATAAGGTTATATAATTTGAAAACACATGTATTATCAAGATAATGAAATAGGCACTTCAAATACATAAGTTCATTTATATACTTCAAAATAAGTGATTCAGAGAGGAGCAAATGTAGAGATGACATTTCTAGCCTCACAGAGTAAGCCAGAAACGTTGCCCCCTCTGTTACCCAGCAGCTGCCCTTCTCCAATCTCCATATTCAGTCGTTCTTATCCACCCCCCCAAACCACGTCAATGTTCCCTCTGGAATGTTACTTATTGCCCGTGACACTGATTAGTCTACTAGCTTTCACCCCTTCCCACCCATAATGCTGCCAAAGGACATTAGCCGGAGTCCCTGCCGACCTCCATCTCCCACATGCCTACCCAATGAATCTCTCTGAAAATGGCAGTGTTAAGACACTCTCCTCCTTACAGGCTTGTGAGATGGAGCTCAAATTCTTTTATCCCAACATAGAGCACTTCACGACGATTCTCACACTGCTACTGTGCCGTGTGACCGCACTTCTTATGTGGGTCACAGTCCTTTAGGGAAGAAGGGCTTACACACAGCCTGGCGCTATACCGTCCTCTGAATGGATTCAAGGTCTTCCAGAATCCGCAGTCCTCTGTCCAGCACAGTTATCTACCATTGTTCCCTAACAGGAGTCCTCTGCCCCACAAGACAGGGCAGTAGTTAAGTTACAGCATGCTCAGGAGTCAAAATGCTGTGCTGAATCCTGCCTTCCCCACTTGGCGTGTGCTTTTGGGCAAGGGACTTCATTTTCTAGTTGCTTTATTACCCAAAAAAATGGGATAAAAATGAAAACAACTTAAGTATATACATGGAATTTACTTTAAATGATTTTCATATACTACTTTACTTATTTAATGATAATAGCTAAACTTTATCCTGTTTTTATATTGTATGTCCAATACCACGCTAAGGACTTCATAAGCATCATCTCATTTTAAGTCTCACAACAACTCCATGAAGCAGGAACTATTATTACCCTCATTTGAAAAACGACAAAGTTGAAGCACAGAGAAGTTAAGTAACTTGTCCCCAGTCACACAACCAGCAAGTAATGGAGCCCAGATTTGGAAACACAGAGTGACTCCAGACTCCCCACAGGCAAACTTTACCTGTGATGGGCCAGATACTAAATATCTGAGGCCATTCGAGCCACAAGATCCCTGTCACAACCACTCAACACTGCCAGCATAACACAAAAGCAATGCATTAAAATATGGGTGTGGCTGTGTCAATGAAACTCTTGATGGACATGGAAATTCGAAATTCATAGACCTTCCCTGTGTCGCAAAATAATTCTTTTTTTCCCCTAACCATTTAGAAATTTAAAACCCATCCTTAGCTGGCCGGCATCACCAGAAGGCCTGGCTACAGTTTGCCAAACCCTACTCTACCCTTCACTGCCTTCCATTAGCCCATTAGGTACCTTTTTAGTCTCCCCTTTAGGGGCTTGGTTTCCCCAAAGCATCTCTGAATCCTTCCCAACTGTCTAGATTCAACATTTCTTCTATCATAGCTAACTAAGCATAATAATAACAGTCCTGGCTATTCTGCTGACTTATCTTGACCCTAAAAGCTGCCACTTGACCCTGTCAAGCTGCAAAGTCCACCTGTTCCTAGAGTCAAAAGAGTAGGAGCTGAAAAGATACCGTTTTGAACAGAGCAAATTATATTTTTAGTAAAAAAAGATTTTGCTTCACTGTAAGGAGGAAAAATTTACTCACACACTATAAAGTTTCTCTTACCTGCTTAGTTCTATGCTGAGACTCCGTGGACAGATTATTGTACGTGTAATGGGCCTGTGTGATGCCACAAAACAACACCGCAACGACACCTACAAAGACAACAGGTTCCAAGTTCACATGCAAGGAGGGTTCTGACTTTCCTACAGAGATTCTACAGTCACATAAGTCGATTTTACACTTAGTGCTGAAATTTCCAGGTATGACTTGCTTTGCTGAGAGGAACCCCTTTCATTGAAAATCTTTTCTATCCTCTAATGTGATAGCAGAAATCACAAATCCCAACCCTAACCAGTATCTTCAAATAGTGTCAGGGTTTAACTATTCATAGAAAAGGTAACAGGCAAAGTCACTCGCTGCAAGAAGGTGGCCTACCTGTGAAGCCCCAAGCCTCGGCCAGGAGGAAGGTACTCCAGGACATCAAGAAGAATAAGCCTGTCTCCAACAGCTGGAACTCACGCAATTTGGTGAACTTTGTCACATAAGACTGTCAAGGTTGGTAACCAAAGCATGTAACACAGATGTATGACCAGAGAAAAGAACAGTTAGAGCAAGGCAACCAAGGAGAGGAAGAAGGGCAGCTCTCTGGCTTCTCTGACACAAGCCACAGAGAAAGGAGGTACCAGAGTGAAGAAACTCTTAAAATAAACATCTTATTGAGGAGTCAGCAGTCGTCCTTCCCATGAGGAAGTCTCATAGCTTAGTCGACCCAACTACCATACGGGCGCCAGCAGAAACACAACGCCAACTTTGCCTATAATTTGTTACCTAAAGCAAGACAGCAATCCCACAACTACAGCAGTTGACATTGATTAAAAACATGGCATGTGCATGAGATTTCATGTTTATCTGATCCTCTAACAACTCTGTGGAGCAGAGAATTTTCAGGTGAAGAAACTGAAGCGCATCACTCACTTACGCTAATCTAAAAGGCATTTGGCTTATTGCCAGTAGAAGGGAACTTTGCCACTGTGACAAATCGCAGGCTGGCATCTAGATTCACTTCAGTAAATGTACTATAACAAAAAGATAACAAGATATACCGCTTAGTCAAGGACCTTGTAATAGGGGAGAGATACTATCTGTATCTTCAAAACTCTTATTACTGTCCCTTCATGCCTGAGTTCGCCTGTAAAAAGCCACAAGACAAGTTTCTTCTGGCACAAAGCTGAACTACAGCAAACTTAGAGACTCCTGGAAAAAAAATATTTGTTTTCTAGTGGGTTGTCGGAAAAGTCATGATGTATTTTTTCCATGTTTTTCAAGCAAAAACGTGTCATGACATTTCCAATAACCCAATATTAAAGTATCTCTGAAGTTTTAGAGCTGGGAGGCCTCTAGAGATCATCCAGTCCCACTCAGCATCCCACACTGTCCCCACCTTCCACCTTGCTACACTGAGGTGCCAGGAAGTAACGTGTCAATACTTCTGTACAGGAAGCTCTGGAAAGCTTGTTTATCTTCCTTCCCTACCCAAAGCACACCGGTCGGCACACAGCTGCAATCAAGAGATGGTTTTTGAATGAATACAAGAATGACTTGCCAAGTATTTCTATCAGCAAACTAGTGGCAGTGTCAGGGCTATAATCGAGGCCCTTTGGCCTACCAGCCCAATCTAGATGAGGTGACTGAAATCGGTATGAGCTGAGACCCAGAACCATATTCCATCCTATTGAATAAAAAGCGAAAGAGTGCAAGGCTGAGCAGTGGCACAGAGCATGTAGTGGTTTTGGCATATATCCACTTTTATATCAATTTAGTCTACAGCTTTAAATTCACCCCCAAAGGGTCACTATGTCTAACTAGATTTTTTTTTTTAGCAAACGTTTGAGGGCATGGAGCCCTACCCAAAGCAATGAAAGCAGTTTATTCATTTGTTGGTAAAGATGACTGCCTCATGTTTTCCAGCTAAGTACATGGTAATAAGGTTAATAATTATAAACAATCCCAAACACGGAACTAAGAGAGACCTGGAGCTCAGCACTCAAGTACTTTGTTAGGTTAACAAGGAAAGACAAATGCAATGAAAGGATATTAATGCTGTCACCACGCCAGTGGCAGCCCCCATGGCGAAAGATCCACTGAAGATTCCAAGGAAAATTCCTATGGACTTGAACATGGCAGTGACATCAAAGGTGTGGCTGTTGTCTCCAGCGGGCTGGTATGCCACGATCGAGCTACAAGAGAGAGACTGCTTTAATTTCCTCTAGAAACCTTTACTTGGAAAAGATTATCTACCAAAAAAAAAACCACAATAAAATAATTAAACAAAAACATTTTCTAGTGTAGAGCTTGAAAGATGAAAACGGCAGGGGAAAAAAACCAAAAACTTTGGGTTTGGCGTGCCAAATAAGGACAAAAGGCTACCCCCAAAAATCTGCAGTGGCTCCAGAAGCAGGAAAACTCAAGCTTTTACTTAAATGACAATTTCAGGAAACAGAATACTTCATGACTTCTGTGTGAAATTTGTACTGAGTCTTTTCCTCCACTCTCAAAGATATTGTGCAGCTCCATTTTTTAATGTGACTGTTTAAGACTTACTGGTACTGAAAGCCTGAACACCCTAATACACCAACATGAACAACGTAATGAAACATCCCACTTATTTCCAGGAAAACATAAAGAATATTGTTCAATACTCAACCCACTCACGCTTGGTTTTTCCTATGGGAGAAAAAAGATGACTGAAGTAGCCTTTCCACTTTTGTAACATCAGAAAGCGCCCAATGCCTAATATCTATTCACTCACTGAAATGGACTTTTATAGGAAAAATGGCTTGAAAGGTCTTCCAAGGAATCAGAATCCACTCAACAGTACATTTAGCACACCCAGCAGGATCCGCCACCACAAACTTCTGAAAGAAAGTCAGTCCATCAGAGGCCAAGACAGGCAATTAGAGGAGACACTCTCCATCTCGAACTCACAGTCCAAGCCTGGCTTTAAAATACCTCTTTTAAAACAGTCACCCCAGGAAATAGAAATGGCTGAGAAAATTGCCGTTGCCAGTAGTCTCTGGCAAGAGTGCCTACGATTATTAAATTAGTTCTTAACTCAGTTAATTGAGTACCAATGTTTTTTAAAAAAGTCCAGACTCAAAGACATCATAGAAATCATGTCAAAGAAAAGGAGGAGAAAAAAACACATTCCTCAGAAAATAATGAATTCTCCCTGTGGCTACTGCAATGTTTTCTCTGGTTCAGGTGAAAAAAAAGGGGCTTGCTATATACCACATATGCTCAGTTCTTTTCATACCTCCCTGGTTAAATTAAAAGAAAAACAAACAAAAAACAAAATTCAAGACCAAACTAAAATTTCCTAATTTTACTGAGTTATAACACTCACATTACTTTCTGGTAATGGCACATAGAGATTTCTGAGTCTTAATCTTAAGTGAAAATTTTAAATACTGATGTTTACATGTTCAAAGTGACCAGATCATTTGGGGACCAGCAGATTTGATACTGTTTTAGTAACTATGAAATGACCTTTAATGCTGGGTTATCTTTCCTGCACATAGAGGGTCCCACCACTACAAATAAGATTTGACCACGATATTACACTAATAAATAGCAACTGGCTAGGGAAAAGAAAGAATATCGCTACTACAACCTTCTTTCTCCCTGACAAGTAGTTTTCAAAATACTGGCTAAAACAAAAAATATCTATACCGTGCTTCCTGAGGCTGTTTCCCCAGATGAGTTAATGTAAAGTCAAGATTCACGCTCATCTGGGGCCTCCCCAGAGGCGCAGAGGTTAGGCGCTGCGCTGAGGAGTTATCGCCAGCGCCCTGGCGGGGGAAGATTCCCACATGGCGCGGCAGACCTCTCCTGCCTCGCCCGCTGCTCCCCTCAGCAGTGTTTCTGTCCCTCTGCCTGTTCTGCTCCCCACTCTGTCTCTGGTGAACCCTCTCGCCTCCCCACACCTCTGGTCTGTACCCCAGCTTGTATGCATGAATAAATAAATCTTAAAAAAAAACATTCGCACTTATTATAAAACGTTTAAATCCCCAAAATGGACAAGAACACATGGAAAGCATGGGCTGAAAACAAACAAGTTTTTCTTTTTTAGTCAGACACTGGCCTCTGGATCAAAATTTAACTCATCTTTTCCACATTAATCAACATTTTATCTGGAGGTAACATTTTCATGAACACTTCTGTTTCAAACCCTGAAAGTAATAGAATGTTCAATGTAGGCAGAGAAATCACCTCCTCATTCCACTATCCTTCTGTATTTTCTTTTGTATTTTTTCCCCTTTTGGTTACAGGAGTGCTATTTTACTTCATTTAGTTGTACCCGTGAGCACATGGTTTCGAATTGTTTCTTCAACTGATGACATAAGAAATATTAGTCTCTCTAAATTTAAAAATTTTTAAATTTCAAAAATGGTCCAAACTGATATAACAATCTATTCAACCATATCCCCACTTTTAGGCGTCTGAGAATTGCATCTAATAGTTCTGCTACTAAAAATAATAATAGTGTGAAAAAACATCTATTTTGTGCTTTTCACGTATTTTAGACTATTGTGCTATATTCTCAGAAATAGGGTATTACGATAGCTACAACTCCTTTTACAATTTGCTCAACTGCTTTCAACAAAGTTTGTATTTTATTTTTGAAGGGAAATATGACTATATTTTTATGTTTTTTAATGACCAAAATCTTGACCTAAAAAATCTACTAGAAAATATCCTCTAGAAATACTCTCCCCAAGATTCAGGTAAATGTTTTTCCTCTGCAGAAGAGACTGATTGCGAAGGTTAAAAAATTTACTCTAAGTGTGTGTTTGTGGCTTTCTGTATTTTTCTGCTTATTTTTTTTTGTTTATATTCCCATTGAGTATATATTATTTTTCTATTTAGAAAAATTATAAATCAATGAGTAAAAAGTAAAATAACAACATTGAAAAAAATACTCCCAAGGATTCAGAGATTTACATAGATGTGTGCTCACTGCAGTGTCATCCACAAAGACATGTATTAGGAAACACCAAATATTAATCTACAGGGGACGAGGGAGGCAAATTTAGAGCGCATCCATACAGTGGGTAGCAGGGGTGATATTGGCAATGTCCAAGTGAAACAAGCAAGTTACAGAAAAGTATGCAGAGTACCATGCCTTCTTTTGGCTTGAAAATTCTTAACATATTTAGAAGTGTATCAATATCCAAATGGAAAAGTCTGGACGAAAACCCTGAGTGTGGTTATTTCTGAGGGCTGAAATTTCAGAAATTTTTTACTTTCAAAGTCAAATACTTTGAATTTTTGTCACAAACATGTATTAATTTCCTTAGCATAATGACAAAAGATAAAATACAAAAAATTAGGTGATTCCAATTTCAATTTCAATGCAACCAATAGTGTATAAGCGATCTGGCTTTATGACCTGGGTTTCTCAACTGCAGCATCACCGATATGTGAGGCCACATAATTATTTATTGGGGGGTGGGCACTGCTCTGTGTATTGAGGGATGGTTAGCAGGACCCCTGCCATCTACCTACCAGAGGCAGTGGCAATCTTCTCTCCCATTCACGACAACCCAAACGTCCCCTGAGGGGGCACGAATTACCAGCAGTAACTATTTCATTCACATTTTTTCAAGTTAACTCATTTTAACATGTATATTTCTGGGAACGAGTAAAGTTAAAAACAACAGTTTGTCTCTTGTATTTGTTTACTCACTGGACTTCATCTTTCATAAAATATGAATGACCTGAAAAAACACACTTTAAACTAGGATGAATTTAGGTCTCTAGGCTAATTATGGTCTATTCATAACAGCAGAATACGATGCAACTTGGATTTTTCTCTCCAACTCTACGAATCTATACACACTACCCTATATCAGTACATATAGATCTACCTCTACAGCAATGTATAAGAGAACCAATGTCACTTCACCCTCAGCAGATTAAAGTAAAAACAAGGCTTCCAACATAAATTTCAAGCAGGTTGCCTTAACCTGTTAATTGCCAAACAGAGCTCCTCCAGAAAGGGGTGGTCCTCTCTTTAACAAGGCTGCTTATATAGAAAACACACATCAGAAAATCATCATAATAACAGAACTCAGTACAAAGTGGACTATTTCTACCAACGTATTTGAAAAAGGCAGATGTAAGATGAGGATAAACGGATTACCTAGCAGCCCAGCTAGGAATCTCCCAGAGTCAGCTGGATTCCTGTCAGCTTTTGAGCAGGAACTCCTTTGTTTAACTTTAAGATACTCACACAGTTAACCATTTCCCTGATGTGCTACTCTCTAGATACAGTCCTTCCCCACCAGACTTCTATGAGACTATATTATAAGTTGACTTATCTTTGATGAATCTACAGGGTACATCCTTAAAAGAACTGAGGGAAGAATTCTCTACAAGGCCAATTCTTGAAGGCTGCACAGACGGATGAGCTTGGCCCTCTGTGAGAAGTGCTTTGGAAAGGACAGTGTCTAACACATTTATTCTTTATCAGTTTAGAAACTGATAGACAACCCCAAGCTCGTAACTTTTCAAACAGTTTCTTTTTTTTTCCCCTCCAACCCTATTCAAGTATTCTTAGAAAAGCTGCAGGAAACGTTAGCCTTATGAAGGGGAAAACTAAGGCACAGAGCACATCAGTATAAGACAGAGCAGAATAGAGATTTATGTGACTCTTAATCCTTTAGGACAATGAGGCAAGAACACTTATTAGTAAGATGACTAGGTAGCAGAATGATTATCTAGGATGGTAATCATCCAGGGTTGGTGCTAAAAGGAACAGCCTGTACCTTATTCTCTTCATCTGGTGGCACTGGTGAGCTTGCATGCTCCTGTGTACTGAAAACTTCAATAATCTCTGTAGTTTTCTTTTTTTATAACACAAGTTAAACCACACTATCCAGTTCTTCTTCCCTTCAAAGAAGATACAACTTTCATTTTGCACCTATCATTACCAAAGGTGCATACACCCAAGTTTCAATATTAGGTCTAGCAGTTAGGTTTTGTTTCTTAAATGTGTATGAGTTGTAGACAGCTAAAAAATCCTGGCATTTTGGCAGAGGGGAACAGAATTTACAAACAATGAATTCACAAAAGGGATTTGGTCTTTTGCATATCATCACGCGTGCCATTGAAGGTATCAGTGTTACAATCAGAAAGGGTAATTTTCCAGTTTGCTGTAAGGGAAACCTGAGTCAGTGACTGACTACTCTTTGTAGCTAAAAAGGTGGAAATCAAGGAGAGAAATAAAAATAAAGAGAAAACATGAAAGGCTTTCACTGCTCAGAAAGTTCTGGAATGGGAGAAAAGCAACAGTATAGGCTAGATATTTGCTTAGTCGGAGTGGGTTGGCAGGAGTGAGTTTCTCAGAGGTTCAGATCCATTCTTCCATTGCAAATACCTTCTAATAACATGTAATTTTTACCATTACATAAAAATACTAATTTCAAAAACTCTCATAAAAAGTATGACTTAACACTTCTAAAAATTAAGATGTTTCTGAAATGACTGCTAAATAAGAGAAATACAAACTAAAATGAGGTATTTCTCAATGATCAAATTGGCAAAAAATACAAAAGTCTGACAAATATTCTTCTGGTAAAGCTATGAGGAAACAGGCACTCCCAAGATTTAGCGGTTAAAGAGCAAAGTGGCATAATCACTTTGACAGGGAATTTAGCAATGTCTAGGAAAATTACAAATGTATTTACCCTTTTACCCATTAATCTTACTTTGGGACATTTTGCTACCAGTATACCTATGCATGTACAAAACAGGGAAGTTCAAGATTAAACACTACAGTATTATTTGGAGTAGTAAAGGGCTGGAAGCCCTGGATGTTTCCAGCTATAGGAGGCTGATCAAATAAACTATAGTGCAGTTTCTGGTACAGTGCATGGAATACTGTGTAGTTACAAAGAATGAGGAACTCAGGGGACTTTCTGTGTGTATGTGAACATAGATTTCTCCCTAGTGCGGTGACATTGCTTCACAAGGCCGCATGTGATTCAGGGGCACAGGAGCACACCTCCTCAGAGACCTGTCACCACACCACACCCACCACCAAGAAGCTCTCTGATGTGATATGGAAAGATCACCAGAATACAGATTATGTGAAAGAAAGCTGGGTACAGAACACATAACATGCTACTTTTAAAATAAGAAATGAGAGGCCAATCAGAATATTTATTCACATGTACATATTCTAGGATGCACAAAAAAACAATCAATGGTCACCTATGAAAGATGGGGGGGGACAGGTATGTGAGAACAGGAATTAGAATGAGACTCTTCAGTGTACACCTTTGTTTTCAGTTTTGATTTTTGAACCATGTGCCTATATTATCTACTCAAGAACTTCAATTTATTTTAAAAAGTTAAATGTACATGCTAAACATTTGTGCTTAATGTAAATGTTTAATGTTATGTTTAAAGGTTTAAACATTATGCTTAATTGCTAAAATAGAATACAAAATAATATACACACTATAGTCACTACTATATAAAAATAGGCACAGAAAAGAGAAAAAGGAAATGTCCTAGAATGTTTGTAGTAACTGTCCTTAAGTGTTGGGAATACATATTTTCTTTCTTCCTTTTGCTTACTTCCCTGTGTTTTCCATGTTATCTATCAATATAAGTATGTATTTCTTTAAGAGGGAAAAATACATCTCATTCTTTCAAATGTTTTCATTCATAATGTACTTCCTTCAATAAGTGACTTTCAGTTCTTGGTGCCCTAACATTTAATATATAGAATATAATAAGAAAACAAATACTTACGAAGAAAGCACTATGGCAACAGCATCATTGAGGACACTTTCACCAAAAAGAAGCGCATAGAGTTCAACATCAACTTGAAGCTCATGGAATATGGCAAGGACAGTCACTAGCAAGTAGAAAAAGTCAGAGGAATATTTAGACATTACAAATATAACATATTTCCCTCCACAGATAACTCTAAGTTTTTTAGAAATTCATTTCTTCCTCTTAGAACTCAATCTTAATAAACATTCTCTTGTCATATTAATGATGTAGTAATTTTATATCAAAATTTTTCTTTCCTTAAATTGTATACCTGCAATATCTTCTTACTCTCTTAAAAACAGCTGAAAATGAACTTCAAGGACTGAGTTGGCCTACCTTCTTCATGTGAATGCTAATAATCTTGTTGGTACCTTTCTTTTCTATCAAGAATATATTCAGAATTTCTTACAGACCAGGTAATCATTAATCTGTGATAAAGAAGAATATCATGAAAAGCATTTCCTGCTGCAAACTTCATTTTTTTCCTAGGAGTCTTACAAGTCGCTTCTACTGACTTGCAAATTTTAAGCACGCCCATTTAGCAAAGACAATAGGAAATGAAAACACAAGTTTGGTTTTTGGTTGGGATAAAATTTATGACCAGAATTATAGCTGCTATATTTAACTTATTAAGAAGCCAACTATCAGGCTATTACAGCTTGAGAAGGAAGAAAAAAAAACTTTCAGGAAACAATTACAGAAGAATTCTTAGAAAATCAGATGAGATTAAAATTGTGTTGTAACATTAATTGCTGAATCACACAGCTCACTTCCTAAATAAACCCAAGGAGACAAGAAAGATTATTATAACCAGAGAGGGATGAGCCTTTTCAAATGCCGACAAGAACAACAACAAACCAGGAGACTTGCATTTTAAAAGATACAATTTATACTCCAAATCATGTCACTGGACTAATACCCACACCAAAGTTTACCAAGAGATGGAGAAAAGGAGGGTAGAAGCAATGCCAACAAAATTTTGAAAAGAGAACCAACCTATGGCTCACCCTTCTATCAAGTGAGCATTTGCCAAATAACAGCATTGGAGCTGTACACCTTTATATTAAGCAAAAGATTTTTACTTGAGCCAGTCAGACAATACTCCTATCCAAACAAAATCAGAAGGCTGAAGAACTTAGCCAGTCTGATTGATTTAGATTTCTCACAGGCTTTGAAAAGTCCAGCAGTGGAAAATCAGACCAGAGGCTCCTGGCAGAAACCATCCTATCTTCATCTGATAATAGGGGTAGAGATAAACAATGAGGGAGCACTTCAAGGAGTAATTTGATTTTCAGTCTTAAAAATGCTAAACCACACAAATGCCTTTCACAAATGTACCATAACATTTTAAAATCATCTCGTACAGAGCAGGGAACATATTCTACCACTTACAATGCCCCATGTTCTCAGAATTATTATAGAAACTCAGAGAGAACCTCTGATTGTACTGGATGGAAAATAAAGGACCTGATTAACTTTCAGGGTCAGAACATAAAACAGAACAAATCTCTACCACAGGCTACAGTCTAGTAAAAGAAAACCTTCAACCTTAGTTCCAAAACTTCCATCCATCTATGTTCCTATGCTACCTCTTCAGCCTAAGTGTTCCCTAAATTCCTCATTCAGACATAGCTGTTAATTTCATCAATATTCTATTAAGAAAACTAAAATCTAACTCAGCACAAACAAATTCATTTTCTAACAGCAAAACTATTTTATAATCATAAGGTCAATTTTATTAAAACAAATTTTCAATGTATATTAAAGTCACCAATGAGCCCACGTCATAGTCACAATAGCACACCAGCCTCCTGACATTCACTGAAACACTTTCTTTCTTACTCTTACATGCAAAGAGCTGAATGAAAACAGAAGATACGGAGGGAACGGGTTTTCTAGAAGCTTGAAAGGAAGTGTATAATTATTACCCATTTTAACTGATCTAGTTCATCTTCTCCTATATCCAGTCACCAGGGAAAGAGACCAACCTGAAATTCTGAAGAAAATAACTCATAGCCTTGATCTAAATGGCAACAAACTGTGGACCAGGAAGAGGCAAGTATAATAAAGAAAAATGGGGGGGGGGGCGGCTCTCCTGTCCACCTGTGACCATGCAGGTTCCTTTCTTTTTCTACTTTTCCTAATAAACTTGTCCTTTCAAAATGTAAAAGAAAGAAAGACAACTGGGTACTTAAGCCAAAAGGAGCCAAGAATTTTGGTTTATCCTCCACAAGTGGAAAGTGCAGTACCACGATAAGTACCTGATCATGAACTCTATACCTCAAAGGAAGAACTGTCCACCTGTGCTCTGACAGCAAAACACTGTTCCTTACACAGGTCAACTTCAGTCCCACGTAAAACATACCTGGGTCTGTTGCTGAGACGATGGCACCGAAAAGCAAGCAATCTGTGAAGTAAAAATCTCCTGCAAGTTGTCTGGTTACTTTCATCAGAGTCACACAGCCATACATTATGGACCTGTTCAGTAAGCAGATTTCTACTTAAAAAAAAGACATCAACTGCTGAAGAAGTTAGACTAAAGTAAGGATTAAAACATGTAGTGCTTTGTGACTAATCCCAGATTTAACCCACGTTATTTAAATAGGGTAATAGCTTGGGCTTAATGAAAATTCAACTTACTGTCTATGTGAATACATTTTACTGCAAAATTCCTTAGACACATTCAGGAATACAATACTGGACAAATCAAATATGCATATTATTTAAAAATTATAACTTGAAAGCTAAAAAGGTTTTAAGCTTTAAGTACTTACCCGATTACAAAACAAGAAATTGCTGTTCCAAGGAAGGCATATGCCAGGATAGACCCGAGGTTTCGAAAGAAATGTCTCTGACAAAAAATAAAAAAAAAGTGCTGTGTTAGAATACTTACTAATTATTGGAAAAAGAAAAGGTCTTCTATTCCAGTGTGCAATGCTAATACAAAATGCATTATTCATTAAAAGAAATAAGAGAAAGAATTTTTGTACCAGGCAGAAATATCAGCACCTAAAAAGGAGGAGGAGGGAGGGAAACTGGGAAAGAAGTGCTATCACTGAAGGCCCGTGCAGGCTAAGCTTGTTCGAAGTACATAAAATATAAAAGTACTTACCCTTTTCAGACTATATCCTGCATAAAATATGATAGGAGGAAGTAATATGTTGAAAAACACTTCTGGATCAAAAGTAACCTGTTAAGATAAAGAGTTCTTTTAGATGAATTCCCTTAGAAGACCCCTTATTATTAAGCATCAAAAAGAAAAAGAAGTAAATGTTAAGCTGGTGACAGGCAAGAATATTACTGTGGTTACTGGGAAACACTGCATAGAGGAGAGCTGGTACCCCACTTCTCAACCAAAAGACAAGGTGGTAGTAGTGGAACAATAAGTTAGTCCTATCCATGGAAAGTAGGCTAAAATACTATGATATTAAAAAAATCTTAATAACAGGAGAAAGCATGATGACGTCATTGCTTTAAATAAAAGGAACCAAAACTGGTAATGCAAAAACTGGGGGTATGGCATTACTGCTGGAGAGAAAACAGACCTCTTACATTGGTGACATCTATAAAGATATAAGACATAACATTAAGGTAAAAAGTTTTTGTACAACTCAGATTTCTAGTCCCGACACCCATTTTTTTTAAAGACCTATTTGCAGACACCCTCTTCTGTTCACTAGGCTATAGTAGGATTTGACATGAACACACAAAGCAGCTACACACTCCTCCCTACTAAAATTTCATTTACCAGAACTTCTAAGGACCTGGAATTTTCCACAGGTAAAAAGAACTCTGGCTGCACAGTAAACTAAGTTACAGGAAATTTTACAAAAACATTAAAGATGGTCAGGGACACAACCAAGTAGCTGGGAAAGCCCAGTCCTGCCAATGGAGATGACAGAAGCGGGGGCAAGTGGCCAAGGGTGGGAGAAAAGAGAGACATGAGCAAAGAGGCCCTGAGATGCTCCAAGCTAGAAACTGCGGGGACAGGAGAAAGCAGCTCCAGAGAGGAACGTCTAGGGACCAGTAAGACTGCAACCCAACCTCCTCCATGAAGCTTCATGCTCAGCCTGGCACAATAACTGATCCTCAGACTGAAGGTCCCTAACGTTATGTCAGATTATGAATGAAAGAAAGATTAAATTGTGCTCAGTATAGAACACAATCAAGGCAAGAAAGAAATTTTGATGGAATATTTTCAGTACTATCAAATAAATCCAACGTAATGCAGTACTATAAAACTGCAAATACTCAAAAACTCTGCGTAACCCAACACTGCCCACCATTTATTACAACTGTAAACATCACAGAATGAAACAAAAAGGGTTATAATACTTTGCACTGATTAGAAAATGAAATGTATAGACATGCCCATTTCCTTTGCATTATATTACCTCATTGAGTTTTACTCCATTTTAAAGGGCTGATTATTTTAAATATCATTAAAACTGCATGATTGACTTTTCCCCTGAATCATTTTACTGTGAGTTACACACTTTTAAAAAATCCAAAGATACCCTTTAACTAAGAACTTACCTTTGAATAAAAAAAAAGGACTCACTGGAATGGCTTAGTATTAGATTGCAAACGCGAGAGAAGATAATGAACTCAAAGGCAAGTCAACAGAAATTGAAATGAATGAATAAGAAGAGTTTAAGGGACTTGAAGAACATAAACTATTTAACATCTATATGAGTAGAGTCAGAAAAAAAAGAAGCAAGAGAATTAGACAAGTGATATTTGAAGACATAATGGGCTAGAATTTTCCCAAACAACTGAAAGCTATCACCCCAGAGTTCAAGAAGTTCAGCAAGCTCCAAGCAAGATAAGTATAAGAAAAGATGAGAATTTAATAAACTATGACATTTTCATAAAAAAAAAACTTACCTTTCGAAGCATTTCATTATCTTGAACATTATTGAGTTCGTGTGAACTAATCTCTCCTTTCAGTGTATACTCATAAAATTTTCCACTAACATTCACCAATAAGGTAGTTGGGCTCGACTGTACTTCACAGCTCAGGGTCACATTATTTACATCACTTGGAACATGAATGCCATATCGAAGCACAAGGCCGACCAAAAGACCTGAAAATAAAAGAACAATAAAAACTTTTCTTTAGGACACAGATTACTCCTTCTGTACTCCACATATGCCTTGGATAACAGAAAATCTCTGTGATAGTCCCCTGTAGTTTAGAACCAATTGTTAACCAAATGCAGTTACATTTTAATGTATTACTAAATTCACAAATCTAGAGTCCAAAATTCATATAGTCAAGTGGGATAAGAGGGAGAAATATCTGCTCAGGTAACAGCAAAATCAAGATATAAGTAAATGGTGAGGAAGGTAGCAAAAAGAAGAAATACCTTCAAATCATTTATAAACAAAATACACCCCAAGATGCCCCAATCTGATGGTGCCATCGAGTCAGAAACACGCCTTCTCTCTCCATCAACATTGAAGACTGTTAAATTTTTACACACACTTCTCGTGTTATTTCCAAAGCACATGGTTGGCCAAATAATACACTTAACAAATTGAAAACTCAACCATATTTGTACATTGATTGAGTTTTTCTACTACTAAAAGGCAGATTTTAATTTTAAAATATCTTCTTTGAAATCAAAATGTGGAACAAAAGTCCTGAATAGGCACGTTGACCACCACATCACTAGGATTTCACCTGGAGCATCATACTGATATTCAAACATGCACAACGTTCTCGGCACTATAAACCTACAGTGATCAAACTATTAAATAAGTTTTATCAAGCTACAACTCACACACCATAAAATTTACCCTTTTAAACTGTACAATTCATTGGCTTTTAGTATATTCCCAAAGTTGTATACTGATCATGACTCTCTAATTTCTTTTTTTTTAAGATTTATTTATTTATTTATTTATACATACAAGCTGGGGTACAGGCCAGAGGTGTGGGGGTGGCAAGAGGGTCCACCAAAGACAGCGGGTAGCAGAACAGGCGGATCAGAAATACACTGCTGAGGGGAGCAGCAGGTGAGGCAGGGGAGGTCTGCTGCACCATGTGGGATTCTCCCTGGCTGGGTGTTGAACTCGCATCGCCGCTGCCAACAGCTCCCCCTTAACCGCTTAACCGCTGCGCCACCAGGGAGGCCCCATGACTCTCTAATTTCAAAGCATTTCCACTGCTCCAAAAAGGAGCGCCATGCCTATCAGTCACTATTCCCCACCCCAACTCCTAGCCCCTGCAATCACTTATTTACATTCTCGCTCCATAGATTTGCCTATTCTAAACATTTCATAAACGGACTACACTATGTGGTCTTTTGTGTCTGGCTTATTTATCAGCATGGTGCTTTCAAGATTTATTCATGTTGCATAGCATGTAATTTCATTCCTTTTAATGGTCAAATAATAGGCCACTGTATAGATAAATCTCAAAAGCAAAATGAACTCAAACTTCTGGGAACTTTCCTTAACTCCACGAAGCACAGTCAGCCACTATTAGTTACATTTTTCTGGACTGTCCTGTTGCCGCTAGCCAGCCAGTCATTCTTCTCATACATGGGAATGGCAAATTATGCTGCGTAGGCCCCCAGGGTTCAGAGAGGAAAGCAAGGTCTTGCCTTCAGGAGTTAGTGAAAACCGACTGAATAAACAATTAGGATACAATACAAGGTGCTATAAAGTAGGTACTTAACCAAACCTCAGGGGCAAGGTATTAACACTTTGTGTGCCGGCCATTTTCTGTGCCACCGCATGAATGGTATAAGCATTCAATAAAACACACACAACTCCTGAACTACTGGATATTAAAAAAACTGCAGTATCTCTCATAAAACACCTTACGCTTTCACCAAAACAATGTGTAAAGCTTCTAGACTGAGTACGATCAAAGAAATAGCTCCTAATAGTTCCAAATAATCCACCGTGGCGTGGAAAACCGGGGACTAGATGAACACGTATTAATACGTGAGCAGACCACGAAGTGTTAAGGAAGTCTTTGCAGTGGTGTCACCTAAACAAGTAACACAAGAAAAGGTTTTCCAGGTAGGAGGAAGATGACCATTCAGGGCATCCTAAAGCAGTTCAATACGGCCGGGTTATAAAGCAACAAGAGCTGGAGTGTGAAAGATGCCAGGTGCTGAATCATGAAGTCCTTGCATGTTGGGAAAGGGAGTCCAGACTTTATGCCGAAAGCAAAAGGAAGCCATAGAAGGGCTGTAAGCAGGGGCTTGACATTGGATCTCTAGTTTAGAAAGACTAGTGTATAGAAGGTCAAGAAGCCCAGACAGAAGGCCACTGCAGTCATTCAGGCAGTGAGGGGGCAGGGCCTAACCTAAGAGGGGCATGGTGGGGAGGGGGGATTTTTAGAAGGATTTGGGGCCTAAGTCAACTGGGTGGAAGAGAGACAGATAAAATGCTAAGAGAAGCCTAACCTGACTTGGCAGCTAGGTGGGCAAGGTGACCTGAGCAGGGCCACGCAGTGAAACAACAAACAGATCCGTGAGGGGAAATGCACAGTTCAGTGTTGGCCATGCTGAGTTTGAAGTACCTGTGACATGTGCACAGTGCATTATCTGGGGTAGGGGGAAGCGGCTCGCAACTGGAGACAGACACCTGGCAGTCGTAAAAGAGTTGAAGTCAGGTGAAGATGAGACTACCTGGCAAGCAAATAAAAAGGGATATAAACGCAGGGTTCTATCCCAACGTTTTAATAGTCAACATTACAGGACTGGTAGAGGAGGAGAAGCTGATGCAGGAGTTTAAAAAGGAGAAGCCAAGGAGTAGGAAGAAAAGGAGAGAAACTGATGAAAACTAGAGGATGCATCATCAAAATCAAGGAAGACAAACACTAGAAGGTCTCCAATGGGTTTGGCACTAAGAATCATAGGTGACCTTAGTAAGAACATTCTTGGTGGAAGAGTGGGGGCAAAAGCCAGACCAGAGTGGGAAATGAGAAGGCAGAAATAGGGGACTTGAGAGTAGTGGCTAGGAAGTGGGGAGGAGGGATGCTTCTAGTCAACTAGGTCACACATGTTGCCAGTGGTTGACTGGCAAACAGTGCAATAGCAATGGATTTTGAAAAAGTTTCGATAAAGGTTCAGATTAAAAATAAAGGTACACTTTGAAAATATCTCACTTCTATAAAACAAAATAGTATGGTGGCCAGGCATCAACTGTTTGACAAACATAATCTGGAAGAGAAAAGGCTGTAGGTGCACAGTCATTCTGCCTACTGACACAGAGATAACTCTTTTTCTCCACCGCCCCTCAAGACCTCTTAAGAGGCACAATAAAAGTCGTCCCCTTATATTTCCATGAAAAAGTCACAGTTAAGCTACTACGAACACTAGTAAGAGCAGCATCAATTCCTTCCACGTCCCCAAGCTCAACTGTGCAAGGAACAGCGCTCGCTGATCTACTACAGCTACACTCACTGGGCGGCGGAAGAGGGCCCAGTGCTTAAGACAAATTTAATGCACACACCTTGGCAATCAAAACACTAGCAAGAATAATTAGGTGGGGGGAAAACTAAGATCCCTTTATCACAGCATCAGGCATCTGAAAAATTAGAATGTCTTTGAATAAAGTAATTTGAAATTTGACAGTTCAAGTTAATTGGGGTTCTGTGAAAGGTCAATTCCTAATCATGGTGTGACAGTCATTTTTATCTAAAATAACTCTTTGTTAAGGGGATAAGGCAGAACCTTCTAGACTCTCACACAGACAGAGCCACAGCAAGACTGGTATTATGAAATTTAAAATTACCAATAACAAATAACAAAGAATACAACCACAGACAGTTATCTTTGACAAGACAGAAAGGCCCCACCCCTCCTGTACATTCCTGACCCGCTAGAGCTGGAAACCCTCTCCAGAGATAAAGAACTTAGTATCTCCCAAGCCCCCACCACTGCATGTGCCTCACAGTTAGTGGAAGTTGCTTTTAATGGATTTCAGCCCTTTTTTCCAGCTTATCACTCTAGAAGGCTCAGATAGTCACAAACATAAATGAAGCATCACTGCAGTATTAAGTGTGGCCAAATTTGATAAAATTTTTACAGAATAAAAAGCATGTGTATTCGCACATATGTAAATACGTATCTACTTCTTGAAGAATGTTAAGACTGCACCTTTAAAGCTAATTCAACTTCAAGATAACCAAAAAGTCAAGACTTTTGCTGACCCCCTGGTTAGTGCCATATGTGTTTATTAATCTTTGTATCCAATCACATTTTCTATAGCAGTTCTTCCAACCTTTATCCTCCTAAGTCCTCAATCTTACTACCTACTCTGTTGAGAAGGTGGAGGCCATTTGCCGTAAACTGCCTCAATTCCAAATTTATCCATCTCAGCATAAGCTCACTTCTCTTTAGCTCCCCTCTCAGGAAAGATAAACCTCTTGTCCAAGGGAATCTTTTCACCTCGGCCCTTGAACCAATTCCTATCTTAATTGTTCTTGCATATAATAAATTAGTTGAGCCTCATAACCTTATAAAATGGATACTATTATAAATCTGTCATTATTTTGTCTTCAAAAAATGGAGATAAAGGACTTGTCCAACATCATCTGGCATTAAGTAACAAAAGCAGAACTGAAATCTGGGTTTTCTATTTCCAAAGTCTCTATATACTTTTCTACTCATCTCCCCACTCTCTCTCTCACCACTAACTCCTCCAGGTCTCCATTCTCTTATAACCTTCCCTCACAATCTACCTCCCAAACCCAGTAACAGAGTTAGTGTAGGGAAAAAAGTATGAGCTGGAAGTCAGATAAATGTATGAATTTTGGCTCCCTCAAGCCCTAGTCTGTGACCTTAGGGGATATAACCTCTCATTGACATTCTTCACTCTGTCTTCATAGTTTTTAACCTCTTCAACATGCCATTCAGTTAGGGGCTAAGAGAATGACCTTTTGAGGCTAAGTCTGGGCTTTTGAGCCAGACTGACTGGGTTTGACTCCTGGCTCAATACTTACAAGTTATGTGACTGCAGATAGGTCATTTAACCTCTCTGTGCTCCAATTTCCTTGTCTGTAAAATGGGGAAGATATTAATAGCCATCTCGCAGGGTTGTTAGTTTAAATGGAATACCTGCAGAGCATCTAGCAGTGTCTAACACATTGTAATGCTCAATAACCATTCTTGAGTAAGCCAGTCACTAGATGGGCAGGGATGATGCCTTGTAAAATAATATATTAACAGAAGAGCTATGATGGAGCAAGAGTCGTAAGACAAGGTAAACAGTAAATTAGAATTAGGAAAGAGTAATTAGGATTAGAAAATGTTGATTTCCACGGCACTGAAAATACTTTGACCCAATCCCTGCTATTCTCAACCTGGACCTGGGAGTCCATTCGTCCATAGTCCCTATCACCCATCCTCAGAAAATGGAGCAGGCTAAAGAAGGCCAAGCTGTAGCAAGCCAACCCCAAATCTGACTCCCAGATAACACTCTTCTATTTTATAATCCAAGAGATACCCTTGTCTTCCCTTCACAAAATACCAACACTAAGGTACTCCATCACTTTTTACTAGCTTAGAAACTTCAAGAAATGCAATCAGTAATACCACCTTTCCACCTGAGCAAAGTTCAAGGAAATTAATGTTATCTATCAGCTACCAAAGAGCAAATATTTTCAGGGCAAGTCTAAGTCCCTATTTGATTAAAAAAATATATAGTTGCTTCTTACCTTATAAAATTGAGCCATTGAAATAACTGTTCTGAGCCTGGCCTGAGAAAATGAAGCGGTAACAGTAATAATGAAAATATCGAGCATTTATACTTGGGGTGTCAAGTACTAAGGGAAAAATCATTTCTTCCTCCCGAGAATCCTACTATCCTTGTCTTCAATTTGTAGATGACAGTGTCAGAGGCTAAGAGCACACACCTAACATGGTGTGTGCCAGGCCTGACTCTAAAGTAGAGCTAGCTGGCAACTGCAGTGGCAGTTTGTTTTCATGTGACCCAAGAACTAAGAATGATTTTTACATTTTTTAAAGTTTTGTAAAGAGAAAAAGACAAAATAAAATGAAGAAAAGGCACAGAGACACAGAGATCTATGGGACCCACAAAGTCAACAATATTTGCGACATGGCCCTTTACAGAGAAACTTGGAGAGCCACGTCGCAGGCCTTGCCGCTTGGACCACTCTAAGCTACTCTCTCTCTCTCCATGAAAACAAAAGTATCAGGGCCAGGTTCCTTATTTTATCACTACGATACTCGCCTGGCATTGAACCAAATGTAAGGTGCTATTATTTTCTTTCTATGACCGCTCTGCCCGAGAAGGTTAAAAGTTCCTTGAATACTGGGAATCTCCTATCACGGTATTTTCCGTGCACAATACACATAGTTGACTGACTAGCAAATGTCTGTGAGGATAGTAAATAAAGCACAGTTATACAGAGATGTATAGCTTATAGAGAGATTTATAGCTCATCTGGCTAATTTAGCTTAAGGGGTACTGCATAGAAAATGGTAAAATATGATATATGAAAACTACCTAATACATCTAAATACCAAGAATCCTAGGGAGCAGAGATAATTGTACTCAGGCTTGGAATTTTACTACCTTACAAATGAAAAATAAGCCTGAGTTCATGCATTTTCCTGATGGACACAACTATCTTTCTCCAGAAGTCTGTATTTACTAGAAAGGGGTGGAGGGTGGGGCACCTGCAGAAATGTCTTTTAGCATCAAGATTTCTACCTACCTACAAGTCTGAGAAACAAAGCCCTAACAAGCTTATCACAGTTAGTCTGTGCCTAGTGAAAACAATCTTTACTCATGCACTGCAAAGAAAGGTTTGTTCACCCTCACCTCTCTAGCCACATACACCCTCGTCGTCATCTTAGACTGACAGTCTTTTCCTCTTGGGCCCAGCACAGCTCAAAATGCCTCTGAGCCCAGGGTTGGATTTGCTCTTCTCGCCTCATGACCAAAACATAAAAATAAATAAGAAATCTTAAAAAGAAGGCATCACTAAGACACAAGAACTGAAGCCATTTATTCCCCAACCCATCAACAACATCATGCCCACTGCTAGTCGGCCCGACTGCATATGCATGGTGCTCCTAATTACTGTTTGGCTGAGCTGTGCTGGTCTTCGGTGTAGTACCACACACTGCTGGAAGAGCCGTAACTCTTACTTGTCCTGTCTCTGTTCGCCTGGATTACGTATCCAGATCAGCTACCACAAGCAGCGTACCGCGAATCGGGACGTCATTGAAAATGCCCTAAGCCTTCCAGCGCTTCCTGCGCCTTAGGGTTTTCACTCGGGCATACATGGCCACAAGGTTTGCCTTCTCCACCGCGAGGGCAGGGCGGAGCAAACGCTGGGTGACGGGGTGGGGCAGGACGCTGGCTCCCAAGAACGCCCGATTTTGAACAGCACAGATACTACTGCGGCTTCAACGGACCTTCAACAAACCGACACCCCCGAGGAACCCACCGCTCAGCCGTCTTTCCCCTCCCCCAGCCCCCAGCCCGATCCCAGCCACCGCGCCCACTCCCTCCCCACCCTCAGACTGGGTCCGAGACGGGTAGCAGTCGTGGGGGGAGGTGCGGGAGAAAAAGGGGGTGGGGTCGGGGGAGAAAAAGGTGTGGACCGGCCGAGAAAAGGAGGGTGCAACGCAGAGAAAATGAGGGGCGAGGCAGACGAGATGGGGGGAGGCAGCGGAACGGGGGGCGTAGCAGATAAAGAGGATGGCGAGGCAGAGAATCGCGGGGGGTGGGGTGGAGGGCGAGGCTGAAAATGGAAGGAATTAAACGGGGAGCCCGACGGAGGCCGCGCGGGGCCGGCAGAGGAGGCGAAGCGGCCGCCGGCCAGAGAAAGGGGGAGCGCCGGGAGCGGCGGGGGGAGGCACTTGCCATAAATCATGGCCAGGCCCGTTTCGTGCAGGAAGCGGGCCCGGCGGTGCTTAAAGAGCCAGATGGTGAGAATGGTGAGGGTGAGCAGCAGGATGAAGATGAGCAGGTTGGCGCTGTCCTGCCGGTGGCTCTCCTCCGCCTGCTTCTCAGACACGATCTCCTCGTCCATGGCTCTCGCCACTCGGGCTCCGCCGGCGCCGTCCGCAGCCCCGACCCAGCCAGAGACGCCCACTGCGAGGAGCAACCAGAGCAGCCGCCTGAGCGGGCGGGCCCGGGGGCCGCAGCCGTCCACCCCGCGGCGGAGGGGCGCCCGCAGCCAGCCGCGCCGAGCCATGACTCCCCCCGCCCCCCGCCCCGCGCCTCACCCGCAGCCGCCCGCGGTCGCACCACTCCCCGAGGGCTCACGGGAAAGAGGCGGGGCCCCGGGCAGCCATCGGCCCGCGCCGCTCCGCCCCCGCCGCCCTTAAAGGAGCCGCGACCCTCGCGCTCGCTCAGCCGGGGTGGCTCGGACCCCCACCGCGCCCGCGAACCCCCAGCCCCGGGCCCGCACCGTCCGGCGCGGCCAGGTAAGCACGAGCGGTCGAACCAAGCTCACGGCCTTCTGGCAAAGAAACCTCGGCCCAAGTAAGCAAGCCTAGGCAGGTGGCACTAGGTGGACTTTGATCCCGGACTTGCAGCCCTCCGGGAATGGAGCTTTCACAACCCACCTCGCTATTTCCCCCCTGGGTCGCTTAACTGGATCGAAAGTTGTCCCCTTAGGAGTGGCCTCGAATGCCGTCTCTGGAATTTACCTCGGATTCTCCTGTTTTGTCCTCATTAGGGAAAACATCCACACCACCGCAGTCGTTCATGCAAGAATTGACTGGAGAGCAAAGCTTATGCGTGTGTCTGTCCGTCCGGTTTTCTTTACACGTCAATACCCAGTAAAAGCCATAGCTCGCGTCGGGACCTGTCCAGAGAAACTCTAGCAAAGATTCAATCGGCGTGTGCTGACATTCAGCCGTGCTGCAAACACTGCCCTCCCTTCTCCAAGGAGAAATCTTCGTGGTGCGGGGGCTTTCCTCCCTCTCCTTCCGCACCCTTTTCTGCTGTCTGAAAGCCACCCCCTCCCCTTCCGCCCCTCGGAAGTAGCCTTTGACATCTTTCTCCCTCAGAGTATTTTCTCAGTTCTCAGCCTCCCACCAGAATTTCCACAGTTCTCACCTCTTTGAGAACAGTGGGTTCCTATTTTCTCCCTCCTCTTGAGTCACTCTGTAGTCAGTGTGGGCTTTTGGTTTTCTCTAAAAAAATCTCATTTCTCCTTCACATGAATGATCTACAAATTCCCAGCCCTGGCCTGCCGCCCTCCTTTCAGGCCTCTTACCTGTTGGATACCCAGTGTAGGCAGTTAAGGCCGCTGCCAATTTCAAGACGAAACAGCTTTTTAAATGAGATCATTATCTTCCCCTACAAACAAGTATTCCTTCTCAAATTTTCCTGCCATCTATGGTACCGTTACTGATCCATTCCTACGGTGCTGCCTAGATTTCCTGATTGTCAAACATTTGCCTCTCATGCCAGTGTAACACCTCCTGACCAGGATCAATGACCTTCCAGGAACTCCAAGCTACCCCAGTGTGGATTCACCCCCAAAACACCGGCTCTTAAAGTTCTGTGAGGATGATTAACTTTAAAAAAAGAAGAATAAAAAGATGCTAGAATGGTGTTTAACTCCGAGTTCTGTGTCTGCCAGGGCAGAAACTGCCCCAGAGACTGTGCACCCATTCTCTCCTACCTGGGTCTGCCTGTGCCTTCCAGGAACCCTCACAGCAGCCTGTCTCCTACACCCCCCACTCCAGTACAACCACCCTGACATGTTCAGGGCAGGGCTTTGTAGAGGCCAGAAACCCAGGTGTGGACCTGTCCTAGTCTCCACACAGCCCCTTCCCCACACTTATCTTGGTCATCCCAGTAGGCCTAGTGAACGACTTTACCTACTTCTTCTGGCCTAACCACACACACTCACACTGTTTTGCCTCAGCACAAAACCATTTTTCATTCTCCCAGTGTTGGGGGGGAGGGGAATAGAGTCGCAGATTGCTGGCCTGACCACATGTTTTCAAGCCCCAGACTCTACTTGGTTTTTACATCCCTCGCGCACACACACACCCCCTAGCAGCCTCTACATTAGAGTTCCTTGAGGACACTTGAGATGCAGTGACTCTACCAAGAAGGCCAACCCCCATGAGCCCTTGGTTCCCCTCAGAATATCCTTTCTCTCAAGCCAAAACTGCTCTATGTTTCTGACACTCACCCCCCCAGTTTCTCCTCTCACTGCTGCCTCCCAATCGTTGGCATGTGCTCTCTGCAATGCTCTCCATTCTGAGCAAGCTGCCCAGGCCTCTGAGCTGATGCATTCATGTCCATCCATCTCCTCCTTTGATCAATACTTGAATCTCGCCCAGGACATCACGTGCCTGAAGCTGTTTCAAGTGGAGACTGTTCATTTCCTCACCACTGTCCTACACACACACACACACACACACCCTTCAAGCCCTGTATCATGTGACCTGAGGGAGGTGGGAGGAGTTGGCTCTGGCTCACTCCTCATTATTGTTCCAAGCTCATTATACCTCCGCCCTTCATTGCAAATCTAACACCCTCTCCTTTCTTAGCTGCCACCATCTAATCACTTCTGGGTCACTCCCACACATTC
Organism: Scalopus aquaticus; assembly: GCA_004024925.1. Taxonomy (NCBI): domain Eukaryota; kingdom Metazoa; phylum Chordata; class Mammalia; order Eulipotyphla; family Talpidae; genus Scalopus; species Scalopus aquaticus. The sequence continues at coordinate 79,571 of PVIJ01005408.1, forward strand.
ACGCAGGACCTGGGCATCTGCTGTAAGGTGTCCTCTATTCCTCGGCCCATCCCCAGCCCTACCATCCACCTGGTGACTTCTATGCTCAGACAGACAAGTTACCTGAAATTTCAGTCTTGCCTTCTTTTTCATTGGGGAAATCAAGATTCTCAAGAAAATAGTCCTCCCCTTCCTTACCCTGCAACCTATTTCAATATCAGTACCCATCATTCCTTCCTCCCCACCAGCCTTGGTAGGAGTTTCCTCTTCTGTAGAATTTATGCCTTCATCTCTATTTGGCACTTCACCACCTCCTCTTACCTCTCTCTTCCAAAATCTACTCCAACAACCTCCCTCCACCATCTTCAATGGCACCTCTCTCTCTCTCTCTCTCTCTCTCTCTCTCTCTCTCTCTCTCTCTCTCTCTGTGTGTGTGTGTGTGTATGTTTTCTCTGAAGACACCTTCCAGTTTCTTCTGAGAAACAGTCCTTCATCCACACACCCTCTGCTATGTTATTATTTATCCTCTCCCCTTCTGAGATGAGCTTCTCAAAAGAGCTGTCTACATTCTCTGCACTCCATTCTGCTAGTTAGTCCAGGGATTACCAAAATATACCCTGCTGGTCAAATATGATCGTGGTCTGTTTTTGTGTGGCCTGAAACTTAGAATGCTGTTTGCATTTTTTTAATGGTTAAAGAGATCAAAAGAAGAATACAGTCATGTGTTACTTGGCAGTGGGTTAAGTGCTGAGGAATGTTTCATTAGGTGATTTCATCCTTGTGTGAATGTCAGAATGCACTTACACAATGATGCTACAGCAACTACAAATAGCCTTTTGGGACCACCATGATAGATGCAGTCAGTCACTGTTGACCTAAATATCAGTAAGCAACATATAGTATTTCATGACATATGAAAACTACATGAAATTCACATTTCAGTGTCCATTAATAAAGATTCATCATTGGATATGGCCATACACATTTGTTTTAATTATTGTCCTTGGAGGCTTTGCAATACAAAGCAGTAGTAAGTAGTTCTGAAAGAGAATGTCTAGACTGCAAAGTATAAACTATTTACTACCTGGTCCTTTTATAGGAAAGGCTTCCTAACCTCTGCCTTAGTCTCCATCAGTCATTCCTCCACGCTTCTACCAGAGGGGTCTTTCTGAAGCACAAACCTGATTATATCACAATCCAGCTCCAAACCCTCCGGGGGCCCCTTTGCCTTCAGCTCTGCCTCCTTAGTCTGGTATTGATGCTCTTTGGTCCTGACTCCAGACTGCTTCTTCACCCTTATATTCTGTCTTCCCACATACATATTTTGCTTCAGCCATCCTGAACTTCCTGAATGCTTCATATGGCTTCATACTGATCTCCGTGCCTTTTCATGTGTTCCCTTTGTTTGGAGTATCCTTTGACCCTTCCCTCACCTAACTGGCTTCTGCTCATGTGACAAAATTTGGTTTAAAGGTCATCAAGCTTTCCAGGATGTCTTCAGATTGAATCAGGGGCCCTTCATGTGGCCTCCCACACCTGCCTCCAGGGGAAATATCTTAGCCTTCCTGAAGCATTATTATGCCTGATGCACATGTTTACAGTTCCACAGGTGGCAACCTTGAAGACAGGAACAGGGTGTTACATAGTCTTTACTGATAGCACCTGGTAAAAGGTCTAACCAAAAGAGACCTGAGCATCAAGGTCTCTTTAATACAGATAAAACACATCACAGCATTCAATGAATGTCTCTTACATTTAGCTGAGTACCAACAAATCTCCATGTTTGCAGATGACATTAAATTCCCTCCAGATATAAATGCAATTCAAGGATAAAACTGAAAGGGGACTTTACAGTACTGAGTACATAGCAAGTGCACAGTAAATACTTGACAACTGGAAAGTATAGATAAGTTTAGTGCAGTGTTTAGCAGTCCTTGGTTCATTGGAGGTGCTTAGCAGACACTGACTTGAACTAATGCATTTGTGGGGGGGTTAAGCTGAAAAGCTAAATTGAGGTCAAATTGTGGAAAGTTTTCTGCCACAAGATTTTGTAACTCATTCCTTTCTCTGATCAAAACCTCCCCAATACTAATTTGGCAGCAGAAAGGAGAATGAATGAAATGCATAGAGTTGAGCAGTAGGGGAGGCCAGTTTAGAGGTTAGAAAATAGCCTTGTTGAAAAGTAAGAATGAAAATGGGAAGCTGGATGCATGAGCTCATGCAGAGGCAGGGTGAGCCTGTCTTGGTGATTGATAGGGTAGGTGAGTGGGGAACACTTGAGGAAGAAGGATTAAATGATGATGCTAAAGTTTTGAACTTGGGTACATGGAAACTATAGAACTGCTAATAGCAATAAGATGGGAGTTAGAAGACAAAGTTTGGCACCCACAGGTTGGATTTAAGCGACTAGGGGAGGGGGATATCCAAGTAGAGGTATCTAAAGAGGCAGCAGCTTGGGTCTGGAGCTCAGGAGTGAAGTCAGGATCACCGTAGATTTGTGAACTATACAAGCACAGCTCCCAAATGCTGTGGGTGAGGTTCCAGACAACAGCAATGAAGTGACTATCACAATATAGTGAGTCCCGTGAATTTTTGTTTTCCAGGTCATAAGAAGGTTAAATTTATAGTATAATGCAGTCAAGTGTTAAGTGTGCAATATCAGTATGTCTAAAAATATTAAATGTGACACAGACATGAAGTGAGCACATGCTGTTGAAAAAATGGCACCAAATAGACTTGCTGGATCCAGAATTGCTACTAACCTTCCATTTGGGAAAAAACAAACTATCTACAAAGTGCAATAAATGAAGTGCAATAAAATGAAACATGCCTGTATGCACAGTGTTGAAGCTGAGGGAGTTCACGTGTTCTCCAAAGAAGAGAGGGTAGAAAGAGACCAAGTCTTAAGGCAGTCATACAGGGAGTGCCTATATTCAAGGAATACAACAAAGAACAGGTCACAGCTATCAGTTAAAAACAGTATAATTATGCTGGAGTTTTTGGTTTATTTCCTGAACATATCAACCCAGAGTGTTACAAAGAAAAAGCAAATAAGATTTTTAGTGTCTAGGCTATTTGAAATAATCATATTAATCACAAACAAGTAACCTAGGATACGTTGTGCAGTTGTGGTAATGAAATCCCAAGAGAGATATTAGTAAATCTGGAAATGGTCCAGAGAAGAGCAATTAAAATAATCAAAGGGGAGAAGCAACTGATATTTTAGGAAAGACTAAAAGGATAGAGAACCTCTTCAGTCTGGAAAGATGGCTAGGACACCCAACAACTACAATAGTAATGGCTAGCATTTATTGAGGCTCACTCTGTGTGAGATTATTCTAAACACCTTAAATGTTTTAGCTCACTCAATCCTAACAATCTTATCTGATAAATACTATTACTTATCCACTTTACAGATGAGAAAACTGAGGCACAGTGAGGTAACTTCTCTAATCTAGAAGTAGTAAAAGAGAAGCCTGGATTCAAACCCATTCTGATTCCAGGGCATATGCTTATAACCACATTAGTATAAACCACCCAGAAAATAAATCTGAAAGATAACTAGTCATGAAAACACAATCTTGTTTACTAAATTTCAAAACTGAAAATGCCAAGGCACCACTTAAGGCTTTAAAAGGAATACATTGTCTCATTGTTTGAATGTCTTACACAGCTCACATCACTTTTGTTAAAAAAAAAAGATATAATTTCAATATAAATATTGAAAATACTTGTAAACCCGGCAGGCAGTAAACTTCTAGAATTTGTTCTCCAGGGAGATTATAATAAATATAGATCGCTTGAAGAAAGGTTTAATACCTACCATAGATATCCATCTCTTAAAGAGACCTGTGATGGTCGGGAACATAATCCCAGGGAGAATGGAATTTTGAAGTAGGTAGGAAAAGACAGTATACTAGAGGGAGAATATGCGTGGGAAATGAGGCATGGATGAGTGGTATATGAAGTTACTCATCTGGTTGAATGGCGTGAAACAAAGTTAATTAACTTGAAGACAACACCGGGAGAGCTGTGCTTTCTCTATTCAATAGGTGATCCTGAGGAAACATCAGTCTTCCTAAACACCTCAGTAGGCAACGCTTTAGAAATCCTTATCCCCAACTTTAATAATATCCACACCACTTATTCATGGAAACTGGCTGTTTCTTTGGGAGAAGTAAAGGCACTTCTGGTGGCATGCTGGAATTTAAATACTCTTTCTCATGAGGTTTGACTTTTGTTCCAAGAACTCACAAAAACAGCATCGTCACTAGCTGTACCTTGCACCTTTGGGATTAACTCCAACCTAGAGAACCAAGGTACTTACTTCAGTGATACAGCCCTTGGTAACTGTGACTAGGAAGACCTTGGCTTCCCTTCAGGTTGGAATCTACCCAGAAGACAATTAAAATCCCACTCCATGAATACAAGTTAACTATTTCTACCACATGTGTAACTAGCCGAGTTTTGCACTCAGTACACTAGTAAGTAAGAGATTCAAAAGAAAAGGGGGGAAAGCATTTTAAGTGGGCAATGGAGAAAAAAAATTCAATATCTGGACACAGGTCACCTCCCTGAAAATTAGGATAATATATTAGCAGATTTTTTTACTAGCTTCCTCCCCATCTCATTTTTTTTTTCAAAGAAAGGCAACAGACCTTAGCTCCTTAAGAAACCTGTCACTTTCTGCTTCAGATAAATTAATTTCAGCAGGGGCAATTTGATAGGGTGTTCAAAAAGGTTAATTTCAATGTGACCATTATCAAAGCTAAAACAAAATTTTAAGTTTTTTTTTGTTGTTGTTAGGTCAACTATCTTTTCTATCTTGCCACCTCCCTGGGGTGGAGAAAGAAATACTTTCCTGTCAAGTACAGAGAAATTATTTCCTGATTCTTCCTGATGGTGAGATTTATAAATAGGACTCCATTTGTTAGGAACACATTACACTGTATTTGACATCCAACAAGTACTGTGTCAAATCTTGGCTTAGAGGTGAAGACATTGGAGAGGAGCCAGAGAAAAGTAATGACCATAATTGAAGGTTTGGAAAATGGAATCCAGGGCAAAAACTATATAGGTAAAGTTAAGGAAATCTGATGACTCTTGGATGCCTTCTTTATTTTCTAGATTTTTAAAAATCAGCTCTAAGGAAGCTGAAGTATATTAGAAAATATTTATCATCAATCAAAGGCTTATTAACATTTAGGAGTGCATACAAGTCCACAGGGGTTTTGGACCCACTTCAAATAATGGAAGGACTCCCTGTAGAGTTCATTTTAAACAAGAATAGGTGCTACCCCCTTCCTCATAATTCATTAATTCATTCATCTCTACCATGTGACAGGCAATGTTCTAGGTAGTCCTCTTGGAACTTACACCCAATGGGGGAAGAGATATAGTAAATGATAACATAAGACATGCAATAAATAGGTACTAGAATGATAAAGGTCAGGTTGAGGGAATGAGGAATGGGAAGGTTAGGAATTCAAAAGTGGTGGTCAGAACAGGCATCTCCCAGCAAAGTCAGAGCGAGCAAGCAAATCGATGCAGGTAAAACATAGACTTCTGATAGGGCTGAGGGCAAAGAATGAAGATTGTACTATGCATTTCTCTTGTGATAGGCTGTTCACACCTCTCCACAAATCACTCAGGGGACACCATAGGAATTGGTACAGAGTTTGGAAAAAGGATGAATTCTATTTTGGCCATATTAAATTTGAAGCGCCACAGGATAGAAATAAATGACCAGCAGGTAGCCAGAAACGTAGGCCTGGAGGTAAGGAGAGATGTCTCAGTTAGAGATATCGATTTGGAACACAAGTATCTATGATGGCTGTAGAGGTGGAAATGAATAGGTGAGTTAGCCAAAAAAGAGGGTAGTGACAAGAGATCAAACGGAGAAGCTCACTATTGAATGTCTACATTTTAGGGAACGAAAACAAAGAGAACTAGGGAAAGGAGAGTACGATATATTCTGATCAGAGCTACAGAGGCAAGCTGGACCTGCGTTGTTAGCACCCTTTTATTCCTCCCCTTTCAATTTCCCCCTTAACGTAAGATAAGTAAGTTATCTGTCTTCCGGACAGAACACTCCCGGAGCTACATCCCTAAGGGCGTTAATCTTTTTTCAGGACCTTTGAAAGGTAAGGAAAGGAAATTAACGTTTACTGAGCATCCCTCCCCATCCCGCGTGCCACGTGTTTGGTGCTTCAAATCTTGGCTTTCCCTCTACACTCCACCATCTCCTCGCTTTCACACCCTTGCCTCTTCCCACTAGGCCGGTTCTCAGCGGGCAGAAGCACAGGAGTGGTCGACAGAAAACAAAGGACACAGCTTGAAGAAAAGGTAAAACAAACCAACGAAGACCACCCGCCTAGGGTAGAGGACCAGCTCATATGGCCTCAACCCCCACTCCCCACCCCTTACCCCTCACCCCTCACCCCTCACCCCTGACCACCTGGGCCTCCCCGTAGGCCCCACCCCTCGCCTCGCGGCCCGCGCTCATTTGCTGGAGCCCTTTCTCTCCTTCCCCATTGACCCCGCTTCCGCTTAGCTCCACCCCTCGCAGAGCCGTGATACGCAGGCGCAGCTTGCCCGCACTTGCCGACCTTGTTCCGTGTCGCTTTCCCCTTCTTCCCGGCATTCCTGTTTCCGGTTTCTCACGGCTCCCTGGTTTTTCCACCTTTGAGGCACTTCGCGCCCAGGGGTTCGGTGACGTCATCTTTCTGCGCTGCGCGGACACCCGCGGGTGGAAGAAGAATCTGCTTCGCCGCCCTTCGCTTTTGTTGGGCTGTTGCTCCTGCAGATCATGGCGCCGTCACTGTGGAAGGGGCTCGTGGGCATCGGCCTCTTTGCCCTAGCCCACGCGGCCTTTTCCGCTGCGCAGCGTGAGTGCCTGGGGGCGGGACTCCGGGGGCGGTGTGAGGGTGCACCCTGGAGGGAGAGTCAGACCGAGTGTCCCAGGAAGGATCATTTGAGACCTTAGAGTTTGGGGAGGCTACGGGAAGTAGTGCGGGGCTCCCGGGTGGAAGGCTTGGAGTCTGAGTTTCAGTGAAGCGGGGCACCTGAGATTGCGGCAAGGTTGCCAGGGGGTGACTGGGAGAGCGCTTAGAGCGGGACCCGCGGGGCTACAGGGTGAGCAGAAAGGTAGTCTGCCCAGAAAGCCAGGACAAGTGATTCCAGATCCAGCGTGGCGCTGATGAAGCAAAGTGTCAAATTGAAGAGCTCGGATGCTCATGGTCCTATCACAACGAGGTGGACAGCCTCCTGGGCACTACTGGACCGTCCAGGCAGAGACTAAGAAGTTAAGTGACCACTTGCCTCAGGGTGGCACTGTGGTACAGGGCAAGGAGCACTGGACTGGGAGTCTGACGGGCTGGTTCTTAACTTGCTTTACAGCTAAATCTGTGTGACCTTGGACAAGTCAAATCATGTCCCTTCTCTGAGGCAACATTGAGATGGATTTAAATTCCTGCCCTTTCTATGTCGCAAAGTGCTTGGGAAGTTTAATTTTTTTAAAGTTTTTTTAGCATAGAGATATAATTGTTTTGTCATGAGGAAGCTGGGGTCCAGCAGAGAGTGGTGCGGGACAGGCTTGAGACAATTGGTCATTTAGATCTAGGGGTCAGCAAACTGCCACGTGGGCCAAAAACAGCCTCCCTCCTGTTTTTGTAATCAGCTAAGAATGCTTTTACATGTTTAAGTGGGGGAAGGGGTAAGAGCAAAATAAAACCGTTTTTGGATCTATGACTATTATAAAATCCAAATTTTAATGTCTATCAATGAACTTTTATTGGCACACAGCCAGCCCACGCAGCAGTATTGTCTAATTGCTTTCTAAGGGCAGAGTTGAGTAGTTGCAACAGAGAAAGTGTGACCTGAAAAGACTACAATATTTATTATCTGGATCCTTACAGGAAAAGTTTGTTAACCCCTGTCCTAGCCCATAGAGCCCACTGTAAACCCGAACGGTGTTTTCTTCATTGCTGTAGCCCCACTGCCTAACACATTGTGCCCCACAATAGGGACTCCATAAATTTGTCGAATGAAGGAAATGAATTCAGGGCGAACTTTGTTCCTTTATTGCTAAATTACTTTTCATCTTCAGGAATAAAGTAGGAAATGAAATGTGAATTCCTTTAGAGCTCCAATTTTTTCAAGATAAAAACTCTTGTCCTATTTATTATATGGAATTAAAATGAACCAATTCTTTTACCCCCTTTTTAAAAAAGATTTATTTATTTATGCATACAAGAGCTGGGGTGTAGGCCAGCGGTGTGGGGGAGGTGAGAGGATTCACTAGGGACAGAGTGGGGAACAGAACAGGCAGATATACTGAAATACACTGCTGAGGGGAGCAGCAGGTGAGACAGGAGAGGTCTGCTGCGCCATCTGGGTTAGTTTCCTGGCCAGGGATCGAACTCATGCCGCATTGACTGCCAATAGCCTGATAGTGCTGAGACTTAACCCCTTGTGCCACCACGGACTCCCCTTTTACTCCCTTTTTACATGTATTATAATACTTGTCTTTGACAGAAATTTGGCTTTAATTATTATTTTATTTTGAAGTTTACAGAAATATACAGACTAGTTGCAAAGACAATACAGGAAGTTACTATATACCCTTCACCTAATTCCCCCTATTGGTAACATTTTATATTACTATGGTATCTTGTCACTGAAGTCTAACTTTTATTTGAATTCTTCCAGTTTTTCCATTAACATCTTTTTGTGTGCCTGGAATCACTGCAGGCTATCACACCAGAGTTAGTTGTGTTTCCCGGGTCTCCTCTGTTCTGTGACAGTTTCTCCAAAGTTCGAAACTTTAACGATAACAGTAGCTAACTTTTATTGAGTGCTTATGCTTGCCATGTGCCAGGACTTTAAAAGTATTGTATAAATCAGTCCTGCCAAAAGCCCTGTGAGGTAGCTATTAATTATGGCATTTGAAAGATGAAGAAATTGAGACACACACAGCTAGAAAACTTGTACAAAATTACAGAAATGATAGATGGTGGGGCGGGGATTCACAGACCAGCAATCTAACTCTAGAGTCTATCTGCTACACTACTTTTAAAAGTGCCGTCCTGGGTGATTGTTTGAAATCTGGCTGTGTGTTAAAGGTACAAGGATGCCTGCCTCGAGGGAGTTCAAAGTCTAGTGAAGAAACAGATGGATCAAGAAGTAATCACAAAGTGATACAGATGCTGTATGCTAAACTTATCTTGGTTTTTCAAAGGGCAAGGGAGTTGAGAGACATTCTAGAGCCTTGCTGCTCCAAGTGTGGTCACAGACCAGCATGGTGGGAATCACTTGGGAGCTTGTTAGAAATGCAGACACTCTGCCCCACCCCAGATCTATTGACTACAGTTTGTGTTTTGATAAGCTTCTCAGGCGATCTGTATGCACATTAGTTTGAGAAGCACTGCCCTAGCATTAGGAGACGAGTACGGCTTCATTTTCTACCATAGGCTTTAGCTGTAAAATTGTCCCTAGCGCCAGGAGATCTCTGGAGCCCAACCTCTTCATATTCTAGATTAGGAGGATCACTTCTCGGTCATTTGACTAAGATCAAGTGCCTATTACAGGTGAGGAAATGCCTGGTTAAAGGTAGTGTTCCAGTCATAGTTGGCTCTGTGCAAAGAAGAAAGCTAGCTGGGAATAGTTAGCCAAAACCCATCTTTGGTGCTGGTTTGATTTTTTTTTTACACCTGCCCTTATAATAAACTCTGTAAAAGAAAACTTCAGGATGTCTCTAAACATATGCTCTTTTAAGAGCACTTAAAATAATTTGGGTTTTCAGTCTGCAATACATTATTAAATAGGGATTGGGCACAGTTCTCTGGAATTAAGATTTTGTGTTTCCAGTGAGAAGAGAATGCTTTATGGATTTCTCACTGCTGGGGAATCTCTATGTAATTTCCTTTGGGGCTAATGGTGTGTTGTCAGATTTGACAGCAGACATGCACATCTTTGCCATAGTGAACTTGGTTATGGGGGAGGGCCGATCCCATTTAATCTCACATTGTACCCATTTTACTTTTGCAGAAACTTAGAGGAGATAGATACCATATATATTTTTTTAATTCCAAGACATAACCCCTCTCCCATGCCTGCATTTTAACACTCTGAAATCGAGGTGCATGTTATACTCCACAAGGATGTCGTATGTTGAATGAGATACAGTTACAGCTGGTATCCAGGCTTATCAGCTTCCAAATCTTTTTTTTTTTAACAAAGGACACTATTTTTTTTAAAGATTTATTTTTTATTTATACATACAAGCTGGGGTACAGGCCAGAGGCGTGGGGCGGCGAGAGGGTTCACCAGAGACAGAACGGGTAGCAGAACAGGCAGATCAGAAATACACTGCTGAGGGGAGCAGCGGGCAAGGCAGGAGAGGTCTGCCACGCCATGTGGGATTCTCCCTGGCCAGGCATCGAACTCGCGTCGCCACTGCCAACAGCTCCACAGCGCAGCACTTAACCGCTGTGCCACCAGGGAGGCCCAGCTTCCAAATCTTTATCCTGTTCCTTCATACCTCCTGAGGCTAAGGCAGCAGCATGTTATCATTAAATCATAGATGCAGGAATTGATGTTCTGGAATTCCTCCTGTTCCACCATTGCCCCAGCATATTCTCTCAGGAAAAATACTTCTAGACCAATATTACTTTGTCCAGACTATGTGATGGTGGTGCTGTTTCAGAGGTGAGATTTTTTTGGAGACTTATTAATTTTTAAATTTAAATTAAACTGTCTTTGACCAGTTAGTGAAAGAAGCAGGTTAGTTTAGGAGGATTCTAGTTTTCCTATAGTAGGGAAAAAATTGTGTTTAGGTATTTCTTCCTCATACTTGCTTACCTTTCACTCTTACTTTGTTTTATAAGGTGATAAAACAGGTCAGATGAGAAAAAAATAGTCCACGATGAGACTGACTGCCTAAGAAGATAGAGGTTTTTGAGGAATCTGGGATTAGCATTACTTTATGTAGCGTATAAATCAGCTGCTGCTTTGGTAGATTGATTTGCTTGCATTTTAAGAAAGAAATATGGACTACAACTTCCTTAATGGTATGCTTCTGGTTTATAGATCGTTCTTATATGCGATTAACAGAAAAGGAAGATGAATCACTGCCAATAGATGTAAGTTGGTCATTTATATTCCATTAAAATATATGTGAAAAATTAGTCACATAACTTATAATAAATTCTTTCACTGGTTTTTGTTCTCTTAAAATTTTCCATGTGTGAAATAACATCTGTTCTCTGATTTGCTCGTTTATGTCAGTCATTATAAAACACAAAGATTTGGAAGCAAAAAATTTCTGTGATATCTAGAACTATAACTTTAATGTAGTTTAAGTAGTTTTTTTTAGATGTTGCTCTGTCCATAGTGTGAGAGATGGACTTTTAAAATTACTGACTTTATTTTTTAGAAAAGTTCCTTTTTATATAAATTTCAAAAACAAGCAAAACTAACAGAACATTGTTTAGGGACATATACATAGTAGTAAAACTAAAGAAAAATACAAGAAAGTGTATTTTAAACCAAAATGATTTTGATCATTATTGGTTTTTAAAATACAAATGTAGTAAGTTCTTTTGTAACAGATTCAAACAGTAAGTGTAAAAAGTAAAACTCCATAGGATAAAAAATGTGACTGCCCTGCTCACCACTTCTCCTCCTGCTCCCAGTGGTTTGGAGTATCATTAGTTCTCTTCCTATGCTTAAACAGCATTGTCTTTCTTTATGCATATATGGTTTTACCTAATCCAAAGAGAATTTTTTTTATTTAAGAAAGTCATCATGCATATGTGTATAGTTTTAGAATCAACTTTTCTCATTAACAGTTTATCTTGAACATATCTTCATGACAACTCATAGATTTGTTACTTTCTTAACAGTACCCATGATTGCACTGTATGAAGAAGGTCATCTCAGTACACTGATGAAAGGAATGTAAAGTGGTATAGCATGTGACATTAGGCTTTCATTTAGGAAGTTAGAATAATAGCTTGTGGCTAATTTTGATAAGTAAGACTATGGTAGATGTGACTATTAACTCTTCTCCCATCACCTTTGCTTTGTGGTAGGTACACAGACACACACATGATCATATCTGTTTTAACATTCACACTCATTTACATATATTTAAAGTAACTTTCATCTGGTTATAAATCGGAAAGTTTGAAAAATACATAGAATAACAATCAAGAAAATAAAACATGCCTGTAATCCCATGTTGATTAATATCAAACATTGCAAGTTTTGCTTGCACAACCTCTTTGGAAAGCAGTTTGCTACTGCCTGGTAAAGCCGAATGTGTGTATACACTACACCAGGGATTCCACTCCTGTGTGCCAGGAGATATATGCGATATTGACATTGTAAAAGTAACACAGGAAAGAGCTGGAATGGGTAAACTGTGGTGTTTTCTTATAATACAAAATGCAATGAAATGCATTAAAAATGCAATGCAAATGGATGGGCTAGAACTATATACTATCACAGGGATGAACCTGACAGAAAAAGTTCAAAATGGGTGGAAATAAGCAAATATATGCTTATCTGGTAAAAATATAAAGAAAAGCAAAGAGGTGATTAATACATAATTTGGGACAATAATTTTGATTAGGAAGGTGAAGGATATGCTTGGAGAGGGACACGTGGGACGTGAAAGTGGGGGGTGGGTAAGAGTGTCCTTTTTATATTCTGTGATATTTATGATATTTGACATAAATGATATTAAACTCTGATATTTAACAGGAACACATTAATAGTAATATATTTTAAAAATCTTAGTTGCTTTTAGAAGCAGGTAATAGTTGATAACTGAGTTCTGAATGGCTCAGTACTTGTTTTTGCTATTTGAGCAGGATTCAAGAGTACTTTTGTAGATGATCCATAGAATTTATACATTTTAATGTGACTGAGCCCAAGTCATTTAAAGTGTGAATTGACTCTAATAGGATCTGAGAGAGATGGAGAGAGAATTGCAAATTTTAATACTATTTGTATGTTATTTAGTAATCTCATTCTTTATACTTACTCACAGATAGTACTTCAGACACTTCTGGCCTTTGCGGTTACCTGTTATGGTATAGTTCACATTGCAGGGGAGTTTAAAGACATGGATGCCACTTCAGAATTGAAAAATAAGTAAGTCGTGCCCTTTCCGTAGGGATTGAATGTCATAGGTGTTTTGATTCATTTGCATATGTTTTCTGGTCCATAAAAGTTTGTGTTTACATTTTGATTGTGCAGTTTGTATGAGTGAAGAGGTAAAAATATTGGAGCAGACTTTGATGATAGGAAAAGTAGAAGTTGAATGACACTACAATAAGATGTTATATTATGATCATTTACAATTATCTGTTGGTTACATGAATGGATGGATGGCTAGAAATAGATATATCAGAAGATATTCCCTCAGAAATGTTGCCTCCCTCCTGGTCATTCTCTTTTCTCTTTCTGCCTTCTGTTTTCCTCTTTTTAGCCACTTGGCCTAGCATAGTCTTTGGGAGAATAAGGGATTTTTTGTTTTTCCTATCACTTAAACCTTGTCTGTGATATGACTTCTGCTCTCAGACCCTTTTGTACTCCTGTATTAAAATATATTTTGTTACTCTGCTTTCTTTTTTCTCCTATATTCCTTCCCAGCTATTTTCACGAGCTTTGCTTGCTTTTCTTTTCCTTCTACCTTTCCTTAAATCACCCTTTGGCTTTGTTGAATCCCATCTCTGAACTTTACCCATCTTCTTGATTTTACAAATAATATAATTTTCCATTAGAAGGATTCACAATAAACATGTGTTAGAGAAAGTCATCTCCTTATTAGTTTGACTCTTTCTTTACATTTTAAATAGTCACATTTCAGGCTTCTTGCTTTGTGTGGGGGCATGCTTGGATTTTTAAGTGGGCTGCCACTGAGATTTGAATTTTTATCAAAGGAAGAGTATTTTTTTTTCGCCCAGGAAAATAATATTTAAAAACAAACCAACACTGAAAGCTTTACACTTAGGTGTTTGTGAACTTTAAGTCTATTTATATCTCACTAGAAAAAGAAAGGATACTCCACTATCACCACCCACTACTGTTCTTACAAAGAGTCTACCAAAAATCACAGGCTGAGGGCCAGGAAGGAAAGAATTAAAACTGAATGGCATTAAGTAGGTGGTAGCAAAATATATGCGTTTAGTAGGTGGTAAGAAAATATATGAGTTTGGACCACAGCAGGTACAGAAGGGCCAAAAAGAGTTCCTTGTACTTGAAAGATTCTTGGAAAACAGATTTGTGGGAAGATTGTATGGCTTGAAGAGCGAGGGCCAAGTGAAAGTAATCAAAAGGTGCAATCTATGCTCTGGTTTTTAAAAAGACTGTTTGGCATGGACTAGTGTTATATTCATTGAGACAGTTAAAGTCAAGCTTTCATTTCTGTTGTTATTCATAGGTGTGCTGGAAGGAAGGGCTGTACTGCATACAAAAAATTAGACCCTATGTTGTTTTGTCCTAGTTCAGAAAAAAGAAACAACAGTTTGATTACCATTTATAGTCTGGTTTCATGGATTCAAACAGTTAAAGATATATAACCCATAGCAAATTCATAATTTATTAGAATTCTGTTTATTTTCAAGCTGGCTTAATAGAAATACCTAAAATTGATGCTTTTTTTCTTTTAAGGACATTTGACACATTAAGGAATCACCCATCATTTTATGTATTTAATCATCGTGGTCGAGTACTGTTCCGGCCTTCGGATACAACAAATTCTTCAAACCAAGATGCATTGTCCTCTAATTCATCATTGAAGTTAAGAAAACTTGAATCACTGCGCCGTTAAGATTTTTACAAATTATAACAATAGGACAGGACACAGCTGGAATATTGGAGTTTGGGGTATAAAACACTCCCCCATCAGTATTTATATTGAAATTTCAGACCTAATTTTAAAAAGTCCATTGCCCCTTGTTTGTACACTGTTAATCAGATCGTGAATGCAATATAAGTTATCTGTGAAATGAGTCTTGATTTTTCATAGAGGGAACTCTTTTCATTTAAAACAAAGTCACATCTTTTGTAAAAGTCACTGTTTTAAACGCATTTATTTGAGAAATGTTGATGGTTTTTGCAGTTATTTATTTTCTTTGATTTCTTTTGCACTTCGGTTTTTAGGATCCTTTTGGAAATAGTGTGACTACTGCATTTTGCAGCATGAATGACAGTAAAATGGTCTTCAGTTTTTAACAAGTGGACTTCTCTAAAGAGACTGAAAGGGCAACTCATCTGTTTTTCTTATACCCCCTAAAAAGTGGCTCTGCTTCAGCAGATACTTGCCAGTTTTTAATTTATCCGTGACCCTGCCCCTACCCCCATTCCCATGTCCCTTCTGACATCAGCTGTCTCGTTTCATCACTTCTCTGGGGTTCTGTGTGCAGTGAGCAATTTTGTGTCACAGATTCCTTGTCATAACAAATACTTTAACGAACTCAACTTATAAAGCACCTTGTGTTTCCTTCATTTATCTGTAAAAATGTTCCTTAATTGATTATATAAGAATAGTTGAAGATAGACCAAAAAGACCACGATTTAATTATCCTGCTTATATAGAAGAATAGTAATCGCTGAGGAAAACCGATTACTTGTCATTAGTCAGTTTAACTTATTCAAAGTCTCTGTTGTCTTACTGCATACTAAACTAGTGAATTAGTAAAAATAAAGGACGCTTGTCACTAAAGTTCAACTTCAAAGGAATTGGGCCAAATATGTTTTAAATATTTGGAACTAATATCTTTAAGGTCATTTAAAACATTGTTTTGTAGCTTTGGATTTGAATCAGGCTTAGAATTTTCCATCATCCTTGTGCAATGTTGATGGTGAAGATGAGGATACAGAGTAGAAGTTGTTTAGAAACAATCATTTTAGTTTTAGGGGAATTTGACTAGCTCTTTGATGTGCAGGGAAGTTTTAACATTTCTTGGTAGAGAACGTTTTGTTGAATTGTATAGGTATGAAAACATTGCTTTTATCAAACTGTATAGGTGTAAACAAAATAACTGCAGATTTGAAAATGAAATGTGCTTTAGGCAAGAGTCATAAGATGTCCTTTCACTTGATGGCTTTTTCCCACTAGAGTTGAGCCTCAGCTCTCCTATTCTGCTGGGGAACACAGCCCCAAAGCACAGGGCTTTTACTTGCATTAGTTTTGTTCGGCCCACCCAATCTGTGGAATGCTGACTCTGTTCTCCACGGAGAGCGCAGTGAGAAATCTGCTGAAAACCTAAACTAATTTAGAAATGAGTGAAAAATGTGAAGTTAAGGGTTAAAGTGGCAATAATTGAATCAAAGTAGTACATGAGAAACAAGCTCCTTATATCAGGCTTGATCAAGACCTTCTTATTTTCTTCTCTTTGGGGGCTGTCTTCCTTTCCCAGTAAGTGTTGATAAAACTGTATTGAGATAGTTGGCATATCTTACGAGTCACCCATTTAAAGGGTACGGCCCAGTGGTTTTGTAATCTACTCAGCGTGGTGCCGCCAAGAGCGCAGTCCACTGGAGAATATCGCCACCAGCCTCGAAAGAAACTCCAGAGCTTTAGCAGTCACCTGTCATGTCCCTGCACTGCTCCCAGCCCTGGGCACCCACTAATCTACATGTCTGTAGATTTGCCTATTCTGGTCGTTTCATGTTAACAGATTTGTACAATGTCTTTGGTAGCAAATACGTTTTTTCTTCTCGGTGGAGTGAGAATTTCTCCTCCTGAGAACTGTGATTGCTGTGAGAGGAAGTGGCAGGTAAGATCCAAAGGCATAAGGAAGGATGATCAGGTACCTAACTAGTCAATCTTAAAAGCTGACTTTTCTCATGATCAGGCATTCATGATATATTGCTACTTGTAATACTTTGGTCAGTCTTGAGAATGGATATTGAAACCTTTCCCTGCCCAGTCAGGAAAATCCTGATAAAATGATGCCAAATAATTTGGCAAATAATTGATATAGCACTTTCCAAGCTAGCAGCTTTTATACCTCGGGCCAGGTGAGCTTTCCAAATTTCTTTTTTCCCCCCAAATTTCCTCCAGTAAATTTGTGCTGTCTTTTCAAGTATGTATCATAGGACTAAAGAAGATTTGGGTGCATTGTTAACAGTGCTATATGGATTAAAGAGAGAATTTTATTTATAATGTTATGAGACAGTCCATGACTGCCGAGGGTGGTCCAAAAATGTGATGTGAACTAGTTAAGCCTGCAGTTAACATGATTCAGTGACATTCAGAAGTGTGTACTAAGGAAGGTGCTCTATAATATAGGCAGAGTCACTTCTTAATTAACCAGGGAACCAGCCAAACGCTGTGGGCTAATGACCCAGCTGCAGGAAACGCAGATCGGCGAACTGGTGACTGTGATGTTCTGTAACTCCCTAATGATTGTTTCCTAAGCATTGTGGCTTATTTTTGAGTGGCATGACAGCATCTTCCTGGTTGTATGTGGCCTGTTTCCATGATGTATTGAGTAGTGTTGTTTGTTGTGAGCATCGATGCCTGTAACACCAAGCTAAACACATTTTTTTGGATATGTTTCCTTCTTTAAATGACCTTGCCCTGTCCAATAAATAAATGATTGTCTCACCCTGTTTTTGGTAGTGGTTTTTTTTTTGTGTTTTTTTTTGTTTCTTTTTTTTTTTTTTACTTTTAATCACATTTTCTTCTGCTTCTCTGTCCCCAGAAAAATGTAACAGCTAATTTTATGACTATGATGCTGTTTCACAGTAGATGCTTTACCTTTTATCATACATGTAAAGTCTTATTGCACTTTTATGTTTTTTAAAGTTGAAATAGAGTGTAATTTCATTTATATATAAATTTTCATGCCCTTTGAGGTTTAGGAATTTTGGTACTTCAGCAGCAGTGTCTAATTAGTCCCTCATAAATTTGTTACATGGCCAAATTGCTGTTACCAAATGTCACATACTTAATAGCATTAGAAGTTTAGTAAAAATTGAAGGGTTTTGGTTTGTAAAACTTGGCACTTAGATTCAGAATTGTGGGAAAATAGTACTACCAGTATTCAAATCTACCTAGGGATATCTTTAACATATCAATCAAGTATTCTTGAAAAAGGAAAAAAAAAGAAAGATGATATATGCACATGGCAAAAAAAAAAAAGATGGTACAGAAAGGTGTGATGTTAAAATTTCCCCCCTTCCCTCCCTAATATCCCCCAGCTCTACAGGTAATCAGGTTAAAGTGTCTTGCATAGTCTTTCAGGGAAGAAATTAGCTGGCAAATACGTAATTTAAAAAATTTTCACATTAATTAAACTGTATACATTCTCTGTACCTTGCTTTTTTGCTGTGTCTTAGATCTTTACATATCCATATATACAGAAGCATTCTTTTTCATGACTGTGGTATTCCAATGTATGACTGTGTTATAAATGTTCCAACATTGATGGGCTTTCAGATTTTTTCCAACATTTTACTATTGCTAAACCATATTGCAGCAAACATATTTGTACATATCAGGAGATTACACTACAGGGTTAATTCCTAGCAATAGAATTGCTGGTTCAAAGGATATTTTTCATTTTCAGTTCAGTCGCTATTGCCAAATTATTCTCCGGAAATCTTTGTCCAATTATACTTCCACATATAATGTATGAGAATGATTATCAGGCCCATTCCAATACTGAGTGCTAAACTTTTAAAATTTTGATGATCTGAAAGTGAAAAAAATGGTATCTTGCATCTTAATGAAATGAGAATGCTTCTAAATGACAGATTGAACACATTTTCATGTTATTGGTTACTTATAATTCATTTTCTGTGAACTTTGTGGTCATTTTCTGTTTTGTATTAGGTAATTTTTTTATTGATTCGTATGCACTCTGTAGCTAAGAAAATTGGTCCATTGTCATATGTTTAATAATATTTTCCTGAGATTTATTTATGTAGTTAAATTTATCAGTCTTTATGACTTCTGGGCTTTGTGCCTTGCTTAGAAAGGCCCTTTGACATTTAAGAATGAATCTATTTTTCTAGCACTTTAAGGTTTTTTTTTAACCTTTAAATCTTTGATCCATTTGGAATTTATTTAGATGGAAGATGTGAGGTAAGGATTAACCAGTGTAAAAAACACTTCGTAATTGGGGTTGAGATAACCTGATAGCTATTTTCTTCCCTAAGCTATCAGGTTATCTCAACCCCAATTATTAATTTTTTTTACACTGATTTGAAAAGCCATCCTCTTTCATACATTGAATTTCCATATATATATATATATTTAGATCTGTTTCTATTGTAAAAATTGCCGTCTTCATTATTTTAAGTTATTACACATATTTGGCACTGCTTGTCCATATTTCATTCTTTTTCAAGATTTTTCATAGTTATATACTTACTTTACCAAGGTCAACTTCAGCACCATTTTGTCCAATTATAATCTTACTATTTTCCCTCAAATTTAATTTGGAAAATTTCAAGCTTGTAGAAAATGTGAAAGAATAGTATGATGAGCCTCGTATACTTTCATTAAGACTTACCATCTAATATTTTGCCACTTTCGCTTTTCTCTCCAAATGTGTTTTTTTCTCCTGCTGAACTTTTTGCTGGCTGTTACAGACTCTATCATCATACTTACGTCATCATGACATTGCTAGAATATGTCAACAGGCTTCTCTAAAATGAGGCCATTGTCCCATTTAACTACAATTCTCACATTTAAAATGATTTGCCGTTCACTATTATTTCTTATTCAAATTTCCCCATCTTTCCCCAACATGACTTTTCACTTAGTAATATGCATTAGAGGTTCCTCCCTATCTCTGTGATTTGATAACTCATTTTTAAAATCTCTGAAAGATAACCCATTGGATGGATGTTCCACAGTTTATCCACCACTGATCAAAGGGCATCCTGGTTGGTTTCTAGTTTTTGATGAATCTGAATAAAACTGCTTCAAACATTTGCATGCAGGTTTTTATGAGGACATAATTTTTCAAACTAGTTGGGTAAGTACCAAGGAACATGATTACTGGATTATATGGTAAGATTATATTCAGCTTTATAAGAAATTGCCAAGCTGTCTTCCAAAGTGGCTGTACCATTTTGCATTCCATCAGCAATGAATAAGAGTTCCTTGCATTCTTGCCAGCAAACTGGTATTTAAATTTTATTTAAGTTGATATTTAAATACCAATTGGTTTTACATTTTAACTATCTTAATAGATGTGTAGTGATAGCCCCCTGTTATAATTTGCAGTTCCCTAATGACAAATGCTGTTAAGCATTTTTCACATGCTTTACTATCTGTATTTCTCATTGATGAAGTAGCCGTTCAAATGTTTGTTTTCTTCCTGTTGAGCTTTAAGAGTTCCTCGTATATTTTGAATACAAATCCTTTACAGATGTGTGTCTTGCAAATATTTTCTCCCAGCCTGTAATGTCTTTTAATTCTCATTGTATCACAGAGTTTTTTTTAGTAAAATCCAACTTAATTTTCTTTTTCATGGATCATGCTTTTGGTATTGAATTTACCAACCCAAGGTCATCTAGGTTTTCTCCCTGGAAGTATAGAAGTTGAGGTGTTTTTTCATTTTACATTTTTAATTTTACCTGTATGTCTATGATCCATTTTGAGTTAAGATTTTTGTAAGATGTAAGATCTGTGTGTAGGTTCACTTTTCCCCCCATATGTACATCCAGTTGTTCCAATACCAATTGTTGAACAGAATATGCTTTCTCCATTGAATTGTCCTTGCTCCTTTGTCAAAAATCACTATATATGTAGGGGTCTCTGTTCCAATGATCTCCATGTCCATTATTTTGCCAGTACCACATTATCTTGATTACTGTAGCTTTATACTGAATCTAGAAATTGGGTGGTGTGAGGTCTCCATCTTTTTTCTTGTTTTTCAGTGTTGCATTTTTTATTCAGGGTCTCCCATCTTTCTCTATAAAGTGTAGAATCATTTTGTTGCTATTTATAAAATAACTTGCTGGAATTGCTTGATTGGGATTGCTTTGAATCTGTAGATCACATTGGGAAGAACTGACCTCTTAATATTGAAACTTCCATCTGCAAACATGGACTATCCTCTCTCCATTTATATAGTTCTTGTACTTTTCTACATAAAAATCCTGCATGTGTTTTTTTATTTCAGTATTTCGGTGCTATTGTAAGTGGCTTTGTTTTTTAAATTTCAAATTCCATTTGTTACTGTTGGTATTTAGAAAAGCAATTGACCTTTGTATATTAACTTTGTATACTACCACTTGTTTTTTTTTCAAATTCAGGAATGGATCTTAAATTTTGTCAAATACATTTTTGGTATTGAGATAATCGTGTTTTTTATCATTTACCTATTACAATAGAGAATTAGAATATATTTTCAAATGTTGACTTGTATTTGTACTCACTGGGCAAAGCAATTATTCATTAAAAATAATTGCTTGCTAGGATTTTTGGTTTTTACAATTATCTTTAATGTCAACCCGGCTTTTATAGTATTTATTTAAAAGGCAAAAGATTTATATGATCTGAAGAGAAACCAGAGTATTATAAAAATTTCTTTAAACCACAAGTTGACTAGCAAAACTAGAATTCTGCTAAAAGTTGAGTTTATTTTTTTCCATTATTAAAGGTACTGAACTCTTTCTCTCCTGAATTTATATGCCTTTCTTTTTTGCAGTCAACCATTTTATAATATAATATTTGGTCCATTGGAGCATCTACATTAAGATGAAGTTTAACAAAAGGTATGTTTGTAAACTTACTATCAAACTTAACAATGAGTATTACCAGTACTATTGTATACACCTTTTCTGTTATGCTTAGCATTTTGTGTGTCCACTTTAAAAAATCTTTTTTTGTTTTGAAGTCTTAAAGTCTTCTATAATTTCTTTTAAGGTCTTCATTTTTTTCTTTCACATTTAAGTACTTAATCTAATTTTTTTGGTATGTGGTATAAGGAAGAGATCCATTTGCATTATTTTTCATGTAGATTGCTAATTTTCTCATCACCATGTATTGACAAAAAGAAAAAGGGAGAGAACAGAAAGAAAGAGTTCTTTTCTCAATAATCTGCAATGACACCTCTGAAATGTATACATTCCTTTATATGCATAAGACTATTTCTGGACTCTGTTATTTCTATACCACTGTTGAGTTCATGTACCACTGAATTGTTTCATACTCTGTATTTATTACTAAAGGTTAATAATAAGTCTTGTGAGAGTAGGAAGATCCCCCTAATTTGTTCTTCATATTTGTCATGGCCTTCTTGGGCATTTACTTTTCCATATAAATTTTATATTTTTATAAATTTATATTTTATAAATTTCCTTGTCAAGTTCCATGAGAAACACCATTGGGATTCTGATTATAATTGTACTGGATTTATGCATGTAGTTATGGAGGGAGGAGTGACAATCTTACTATGATGTAGCACTTGAAGTCTCCGGTGTCTTTCAATAAAATAGCATAATTTTCTGCATACTGATGTTACACGTTTAATTATGTTCATTCCACATATACACATGCATATGCTATACACACATATTCATACACTATATATTCATATATATTCTGAATATATAGTCCATATATTAAACATATGTATATTTATATACTTAATCCTTATAGAATTTTGCTAATGTTAACAGCTTAAAAACTTACATTTCGTAAATTTCTTATTGGTGTTATATAGAAATACAATTTCTATGTGTTGAGTTTATATTTAGCCTCCTTGTTAAATTCTTTTCTGTAGGCTACTTTGACTTTTTGGTTTAACCAAATAACTCATTTGTCTTTTATTTTAGAGTACAATTTAGGGATTCTTGTAGTGTTGTGGTCAGTAAGGATGATAATAGTCAATATTCTTGTTCTTTTTCTTTGTGTAGAATAACTGGGGTGTAGGCCAGAGGGTGTGAGTGTGTGAGTGTGTGTGTGTGTGTGTGTGTGTGTGTGTGTGTGTGTGCATGCGTGCGCGTGGGAGAGAGAGAGAGAGAGAGAAGATTCACCGGAGACAGAGTGGGTAGCTGAACAGGAATATTTAATGAAATACACTGCTAAGGGGAGCAGCCAGCAATGAGAGTTCTCCTGCACAATATGTGGGTTATCTCCCTGGCTGGGGATTGAACTCAGGCAGCAGTAGCAGGGATAGCGCTGAGACTCAATCCCTAGGCCACCAGCGAGCCCCTCTTATGTTGTTCTTGATGTAACAAAGAATGCTTCTAATTTTTCACCACTAGCACTGATGTGAACTTAAGATTTCTGGTAGATTCACTTCTTTAAAAAAAGCTTTTAATTTTGTCTTCATGAATATTATCTTATTTTATGGCTTGTGTTTTCTGTATTGCCTAAGATGACTGCATTTGTGAATACTGTGTTACTGTGTGTTGACTGAATTTATTGCCTCTCAGTTCCAAATGCACCTGTTCGGCTTGACCTGTGAAAAATGGTTCTGGTTCCTTTTGTCTGTGTGCGCGCGCTCCCGTGCACACATGTGTCTGTGTCGGGGGTAGAGGCAGTTGTTCTTGAAGTTTGTCTGTAGAGGACGCCAGAGAGCGCGGAAGGGGCAAGATGGGCCTCCCGCGGCTGGGTTGCGGGCACAGCGGGCCGGTGCGGGGCGCCCGGCTGCCCAGCACAGGCTCCGCACCCGGCCGGCTCCAGTGTGGCAGGCCAGTGTGGCTGCCGCTTCCCCGAGCCCCTTAGGCAGGAGCACAGCAGACGCTCCCGGGAGACACCCCGCCCCGCACCAGCTCCCGCTCCCGCTCCCTAGAGGGCGCCTTTCCTGGGAGGCCCAGCGAGCGCCCTTCCAGCCTCCCACCCGGGGCCCCGCAGCCTCGCTACCATTTTGTGAGCGGCTCAGGCTGTCTGCAGCAGGTGAGGAGTTCAGCACCCCGGAGGGCTTCTCTGCCCCCGAGGGGTCTCTCGCCTGGTGCACCCGCCGGGGGTGCGGGGCGGTGCCGCCCGCTCGGCTGCGTGGCCCGCTTGCTCGGGCTGGTCTCAGCCAGGGGAGGCATTTTCCGTGGGCCGCTTCCCCCAGCCATGTTGGGGAGCGGCTGCCCTGGCCCTCGGCGCCAGCTCGGGCCTGCGGGGGCTTCGCGGGGGTCGCGTTGGCAGGGCCGAAGGAGCCTTTCCTTGGGGCTTTTCCCCGGGCCTGGGGCGCTCGTCACGGGGCGTCCTCTGCCCGTCGTGGGGGCCGCTCTTCCTCAGCAGCCCCGAGCCTCGTGTCGGGCCCTTCTTGGGGCAGCGGGGCGTGGGTGCGGGGGAGCTGCCCGCTTTCTGGGCACTGCGGTTTGGGCTCTTTCTCGGTGCCCCCTCCGACGCCGGGGGTGGCCGAGACAACTTTCCGAGGCCCAGCTCTGCAGTCCGGTCTGTCTCGGGGGCCTCATGTCGGGTGCCTGCTCTTCCTCG